>QFEW01001578.1:0-35837 GCA_003316525.1 Termitomyces eurrhizus
TGTCATAGTCCCGTAGTGGAGACAGTGTGAGGTTAGAGTTGAAGGTTGAACCCATAGTAGGTGCTTAGGGCTTGGGAAAATCTCCATTATCAGACAGGTAGTGGCATGTCCACAGCTTTTGAGTGTGAATGTCCTGCCTGATAAAGAGATACATTCCATTTTGGAATGCTTTGTCAAAAGCATGACAACTCTCCTGCTGCTAAAGCATCAGGCATTGGTGATTGCCAATGGTGGCCTTGCACCACCTATCCTACTGAGCAAGGGACTGGGGAGTTCTGTAATAATCAAGGCATTGCAGCCTTTTGTTGTTGATTTTGGCAGCTTCTTGTTGTAGCAGGTTGTCAGCAAAGAATATATAGGCCAAGAAGGTGACTCCATAGATATAAGCATGGTCAGCCCAGCTGACCAGAATCTGATTGTGAATAAGGATGCGCAACATGTCCAAAGTGGTGAAAATAAGGAAGATGCCTCCAGAATGTCAACTGCCCAAGCCTTGAAGGTCAGGTCCTGGGATTGAAGAGGCACAAATAGCTGCCCCATACCTGCCTTGTAGTTGGCAATGGCCTCTTTGTAGAGGACAGGCTATGCAAATACGTATGCCAGGTGCTTATGCACTGTGGACTTGGATGGGCAGCTAGCACAAATAGCACGTATGAGCACAAATCCAAAGAGGCTGCACCAATGGATATGCATAGCACAGTCAATGGCCAGACCGGTCCACACACTGGGTGTCCCAGGATGCCCATATAAAAGGGCATATAAGCCCAAGTAGTCCAAAGCAAAGGGTTTCCACTTTCCTTGTGGTGATAGATCCATGAAGGAGCAATTATATGCAGAACTTGCTCCCACTTCTCAGAGCTAGTGAAGGGTAACACAATGGTCCTGTACTGGATCTCTCCAAGTAATTGGGACATTGTCCTGTCTCAGGCAGTAGGGTGGCAATTAAGAGCCACCCATTTGAACTTGTTGAGCAAGAAATAGCCCAACTGACACTGATGAATCAGCATAAACTGGTTGTTTACCAGTGCATGGAGCCAGCAAAGCCCCCAAGGGTTATGGAGTGATTTTCATGGTGCAACTTGATACACCTTGTTGTTGTGGGGCATCTGTACAACATTGCCCTATTTGTTGGCTTCAAAAGCCCTGGCTGCATGGGCTTTTTGCCTGACAAAGATAGCATTGGTTGCTTGTGACCAGTAGAATTGGGGAGCCAACCCCATGCCAAAGCATGAGTTCTGGCACTCAATGGTGTGATCATAGTAGATCACAACACCAAGCGCATCAGAGATGTGCCTGGTTTCCTCTTTGAGGAGGGCAGCTCCTTGCTTTGCACTCTCCTTAGTGCAATGGTCTATCTTGGCCCATTGATTACTGTTGCACCTTTCATGTGCCATGCATTGTGCCACAGTTTTGTGAGGCACCAGGGATTTCATACAAGCCTCTTCAGGCTCCTCATACCAGTTATTGTCAGAGGGCAGGGATGGCAGCCTCTTCAGGACAGAGCTCTCTGAATGTCGGTCTATTGCCCACACAAAACAAGGATAGTGGGCTGGGGGGCCCTCCATCAACGTAGCAGGTAAGAAGGGGATGTCAGCCTCTGAGGCCCCTTTTGGTGCATCCTCAGAGAAGTGCATGTTGATGTAGGCATGCTCTTCTGGTTGCTTACCATGACAATTCTTATGGAGTTGAGAGGCCTTAGCCTCAGTGGGGCATGCACTGATATCCTGGGAACTTTGCTCCTCAGAGTGCATGGCAGATGCCATAGATAATGGTTGCAAAGATGCAACCTCAGATGTGCTACTGGCAAGGTGCTGGATCAGCCAGGGAGCAGCTGAGACAGGAACATTATTGTAAGGGAGGATGTCCTGTCCTAGGCTGGCTTCTCAGCTGGAGGCAAAAATGCTCAATACAGTTGAGTGGAAGGGTGCGTCCTCCACTCCTTGCTAATGAGCCCTCTTGCTAGAGTTAGTGTCCCAATTTAGGGGTGTAGTCTGCCACTTGCAAGCAGCCAAGAGGGCAAGGAGATCAGTCTTGCACTGAGCATGCATGTGATCTATGTTGTTCATTATCTGGCTGATAAGGACAATGGCCTTTGCATTGCAGAGAAACAATGAGTTTGCAGGTACCTCATATCTGTTGTCCCCCAGGCACTGGAGGAGGAGGGAAGCCAGGACAAAGTCCTGGTTGTGAGTGGGCTCAACAGCCCATGCTTTTTCTTTGTTGTGTTAAGGACATGACTCTTCTTCTGAGCTGAGCTTGGGTTGGTGTGGCATGTCTAGCCACTATAACAGGAAGAGCCTGGCCAGGCTCTCTGTTAGTGCTTTGGCTGGAAAATTGCTACTTGTTTCTGTATTAAGAGCTTCTGTGCTCTCACTGGCTGTTATTGCCAGCATGAAAGATGATCTGCATTCCTCTAGGATTTTGGCTGGCATTGTGCCAGCTGGAAGGTTGATTTTCCTCCCTTGATAGGCACCTCATACAAGGCACCATACTAGAGCATTGCACTCCAAGCTCCTATCCAAGCTGGGGAGAATGGTAATAGGACCCTACACAGGCTAGGTGCATCAACAGCAAGCTTGGCATCAGTTCTGGACACCTTGCCATATGCGTTCCAAACTTGGCACATACAATTTATTCATTTTAGGCCTTACTCAACAGCTACATATGACAAGCAATAGATCCAATCAGTGATAGCACTAGTGGCAGCTGGAATGACAGCTGGCATCATGCTACTAGCAAGCATTGACAGGTAGCATCAATCAATCAGCATGTGGCACAGCTAGCTGATGACAGTGCTTACAAATTTGGAATAATGTTATTTACTTGTGATAGGCAGCTTGATGTTTACCCTGGCATCTGATGACTCTTGGCACCCCTTCCTCAGTCAAACAGACAGCCTTCTTGCTTCATTTCTCAGTATTTAGTTTAAGACATGACATTGAATTACATTGCTTACAGTTCACTATTTCTTGGCGACAGAGAACTTATTTCCATTATAAATACTTACTGTTGTCACTAGTTACAAGAGAAGAGAGTACCCTGTTCACCCCTCAGTTCACCTCATGGTTCAGATTTCATTTGTGCTGACTAAATTCATAGTTGCCAAGTAGCTGAGCACCTTTAGCCTGCTTGCCACAGTTATGTCTATGAAACTTATGCGCCTTGCATTTACAGCAGGCAACATGCAGCTTAGACATCACTAAGCCTCTTGTTTTCTTGCTGTCACAACTCCTCCTACCCAGAACCATCTCAGGACACCCCTGGAACCCCATCTGGGGCTCCCCTGCCAATCCCACAACATAACTCCTGCCATCATAACCACCTCCACCACCATCACACGCATCAAGCCCTGCCATCATGCATGCCTCCTGACAGCCCTGCATTACACTCCCTGGAACCACCCACTGGCATGACAATCAACCAGCTATCACACATCATACATTATGGCCATCCCTCCACACCAATTGATTGCATGCTCTGCATGTGTGATCCCTGATATACAATTCCCCCTTCTTTCTCTGCTGCCCACTAATTCCTGGAACTGCCCCAGACATCCCAGAACTCCTCAGGAACCCAAAGTAACCCCCACTGGTACTTAAAGAGTAGCTACCTACTTGTAATAGGCTTAGTCTTGATATTACATTGATTGTTTGTGTGCCCTTTTGATTGACTGATATGCACTGACTGGCATGCTTTGACTGGCACACTCAACTTGTTTGCGTGCTCTTGAGATTAGTATGCACTTCGTGACTTAAACTTTGCTAACTCTGGTCTCATCTTAGAATCCTCAGTTCTTGACTTGACTTTAACCCCCTTATCCTTTCAACTTCACCTGATTCCAGTGATGACACCAATTGTGGTTGGGTGCACTGGACATATACGCAGTACAACACCATCTCCAGCACCTGGCATGCAGGGTTGTGAGGAGTCCTGACAGGGTCTCAGTATGCACAAGCAGATGTGATAGAATAATGCGTTAAATGATAGCGCCTCAGGTGCTACCTAGCAAACAGTAAGTGCCATAGCTTAAGCAAAGATAAAGAGAAAAAGATGAGTAGCACAGCGGAATGTGCCCATAGGTGACACCGTAAACAATGAAGACAAAATAGACTAAGCTAGCACCTAACTTAGTGACAAAGTCAGCCAGAGCTAGTGCAATTTGAATGCTAAGTGTAACTGGGTGCTTAAGAGGTTACGATTTGTTGTTATGTACATGTGAAGTAGCTATTTTATATACTATGCATTACTGTGTTTTCCAAGATAAGTCCATCTGCAGCGCTACCTCTTAGCACCTCTCCTTGTGGTTTTCTCTAATGATGACCTGTCAACGGCGACCTGTAGCACATGGATAATGGCGACCAACAGCATTATGACCTACGGTGACCAATGGTGACTCTAAATTGACTTAGAATTATATGGGTCTGCTCACTTTAAATATAATTTTGATTGGCCAGGCTGCTCTGGGGTATGGTTGGAAAATCCTTGACAGATGCCGTGAGTGCTAATGTTGGCGCTACTCATTGTATCAATTCCTGACAGGTCCAGATGTCAGGTTTAAGTATATACTGTGCCGCCATCATTGATTCTTTTAGACTTCTGATTGAGGTGCCTCATCAAATGGCAGTGCCTACTGCTGACCCCTTTTAGAAGTAATCAGAGTTTGGTCAGAGTCCACCTCCCATTGTCGTGTTAGTGCTATACATTCCAAACCTCCCAATTCCTTGAAGTCGGTAAATAGAGGGTGCTGAAGGGCTAATAAATAATAATTAAGGTAGACCTGCAATAATGTGCTAAGCTGTTCTGTATCCAATATGGTTGCTAGAGTCTCTCATATATCAAGTGTTGGCCAACCTATAATGTCCCTTGATGTGCTCAGTCTGAGTAGAAGCCTATCACCAGACTAAGTTCTTTACCCAGGAAATCCTCTGTTTGCATCTTGAACCCTGGAGCATAGTCTGGAGTTCCAAACACCTGAGTATATGTAGATCAAGTCTGCCTCATAAGGGCATTGCTTTTCTAGAAAGCCCCCAACTCAGTGGAACCTGACATAATATCAAGACTCCTCCTTACACCATTCTCGATAGCTATGTATACTCATACCTATTATGCTGTGGGCTACCAGACTGACTCTTACAAATGTCTGGTATCTGACTACTACTCTGCACAGACTCCCCACCCTGCCTACCCATCTCTTCTATACAAACATCAATGCCTTCACCACCACTAGGCTCCTGACTCATCCCTCTACAACCTGGAGCCCTCAGTCAGCTGGGCTCCTCTGCCCAACTTAGTCATGGCTTGACCTGTGGAGGTCTCCTTGTACTGGAGCATTCCTAGGAGTCTACTGGAAACCCCACCTATTCCCAATAGGCCTTGCCTGATTCCCCTGAGCAAAGGTTCCTTTGCCCCCATCCCCTACTACGGTTACCAATGCCCTGCCTCTCAACCCTGTGGACCTCCCAACTATGACTACCAGCCTTAATACTACCCAGCTGCCACCCCCCTGCATGGATTCCTCCATTGCTGATGGGATGACAATGCCTCGAGGAGTATGAGCATCAATGTGACAAAATGCTCTGGTCACTCAGAATCTTGCCGAAGGACTTTGCACAATAGACAAGGGCATTACTCACAGAATTTGGACACGATGACTTTGAAGGCACTTTGGAGAACTGGGCACACTGCCTGGTTAGATTCAGAGAACAACTTGCATGGGAAGAGCTCCTGGAACTGGCCATAGTAAAGTATAGGTGCAATACAATTCTCTGCAAAGAATTGCAGCAATTACTCAACAAAGTCTATGCATCCCCTTCTCTTTGACCCCTCAATGACACTGCAGACTCCAGTTGCTCAATCTACATCTAATGGAAACTTCCAGAGCCAATCCCAGTGCCCCTTGTAGTTCTGACTCCAGAGCAGTGGCAACAGGAGAAACAACAGAACACCTTAGTCATATTGTGATCCTTCAATCTGACAGATAGACTATTTGATCAGCCTGCTGCCTGCACAATAGGTCTGTCAGCTTGCTGTAAGGCTAACTCTATCTCTAGCACCTTCAAGACTTGGGAACAGCCCCAGAGACCCCTGGAACCACTTCTGCAAATGGACAATGCCTGACCCCCACAACCAGCAACCTCTGGGAGGCCTTGGACCAACACCCCCAATACGGACAACACATTGTGCTACATCAACAAACTTACTTGAAGCAACAACAACCAATGCTCTGTGCCCCTGACCACTCCAGCCCCACCTCCCACAACCACTCCTGCACTCTCCAAGCCAAACTTCCACTGTGACTCTCTGCCTCATTTTGACTTGCAGAATTCCCCATGGCCTCCAATGCAGGCTCGACCCTTCCAAGTTGGACATTTGCCATGCAACCCAGCATCCCAGCCCAACACCACCCACCGACCTGGTGCTGCAAAACCCCCCACAACCACCACTGCCACTGCCAGTCGACCTCCAAGCATGACCTACTGGCCTGCAACCCCCACCACTCCCTGCATGGAGGCCAGGGCCTCCCCCCAACAGGAACAAATCCTCTTAGGAGAGTGGACTCCCAGATCAAGGGCCTCCTGGTGAGCTATTTAGAGAAGGCTCTCTGAGAGGACGGGGTTCTGCACTCGGTGCCTTTTCTCCCCATGGAGAAGGGGTAACTATTACTACTATTACTACAATGCAGGACCCCCTCCCTGTAACACAGCTGCATCAGACGATGCTCATGATGCTTTTGCCTATAAAGGGTGCTTGGACATCCAGAAACCTGATGCATTTACAAGCTGGGACCCCCAGAAATGGCATATATTCCTAACTCAGTATCTTAACATGTTTCAGATGAAGCTGCTCACATTTCAGGTTGACAGCTTCATAGTTGCCTTTGCTGCCTCATACCTCCAGAGAATCGCCTTTGACTACTACTACATGGCCCTCATCTAGTTCAATTCCAACAATCCAGCACTCTCCTGCTGGCAAGCCTTCATTGACAAGTTTTCTGGGAAGTTCAGAATCTATGACACTGTGGCTGAAGGCAAGGACAACCTCTTCAACCTCCAGATGTGTTCCAAAGAATGCTTTACCACTTTTATCATATGTTTTGAGAAGGAAGCTTACAAGACAGGGTTGGAATTATAGCACCCTCTGCCATGCACTGCCATAACATATTGAGGATGTCCTCTAGCTAACAATGGATATAAGGCCCTCATTATGCAGATTGACCAGCACTACTTGGAAGACCACAGCAAATACTCAAACTCCTGAGCTCTCTGGAACCCATGAGGAGACCTGCCCTGGTCCTCTGGCAAACATCCCAACCTCTCAAGTCAAAACCCCAGTCCATCCCCTTTCCCCAGTGGCTGCCCCCTGATGAGTCGCAGTCCCCCCAATGCTAACTCTGGTAACAGTGCCCACCCTCAGGCCCAGCTCAATGCCACCATGGCCACCAATGACCTTGGCAATGTCCTGAATCCCAATGAGCTTCTGAGAGACCCAGACAATTCTGAATTCACTAATGAATGAGATGAAGAGGCCCTCTGGACTAACTGGCTCAAGAAGAAGAGACAACTTTGGATTGAGGTTCCAAAGAATATGCAGGATCAATGGAGAAGAGAGGGCACCTGTATATTCTGCAGTGAGAAAGACCACTTCATCTCCAAGTGTCCCCAATGACAGACCATGAGATGTGCCATCTGGACCTTTGAGAGAAAAGATGCCACCTACAAATACTCAGAAAATGACTTGGCAATTTAGATCCAGAAGATGCACTAAATTGCAAAATTGACCCCAACATCTTCTCTGCTCTGGTCTTCCACCTATGCTCAATGACACTTATACAGGACATCCTCACAGCTTACTTACCCTCCCACTCCTTGCATTTCTTTCTCCTAAAAACCCACATCACCCTCTCTGGAGACCCCCTCAACACCCTTGTCAATAATGGTGCCATTGTAAGGGCGACCTCTAGAGGCTGTGGCTCAGTCACACAGCTGGCAGAGGGAGATCCAAAGAGAACAAGTCTAGGGATTCCCTATGCCAGGTTGGACACTTCTGGGGCCTCTGAAGCATGGGAAACAACTGTACAGTACAACAAAACCTTAAAAACTTGAAAATTGCCTATACAAACACTTGTACAAATAAGGGGCAAACTCTGGCAAACTCTGGCTTATATAAGCAGTCTGGAAGCGGTGCTGAGTGGGCCCACACTTGTCTGAATGGTGGCTAAAGAACCAGAGCATCTCAAGAGCTGAGAGTAGTACTAACAGATAGTGTTGAAAGAATAGAAACAGTAAAATGAAATAATGTCAGAAAAAATAAGAGAATGAATGGAAGGAGAGTGAAGAGATAAGGAGTGAGAAAAGGAAGAAATGAGGAGTCTCCTGACAGCCATGGACAACTTCATTGATGAGGCCTGGTCCTTCTCCACCCCAGAGCCTGCTCAATGACTCCCAGTCCCCATACAACTTTGCCTCTTCGACAGAGATGCTTCTGTGGCCAGAGATATCACTCATTTTGTGCATATGCCTATTACCTTTGCTAACGGACAAACTCTCACTCTCTGGATGCTAATAATCAAACTCCACCTCTCCACACCCCTAATCCTGAGACTCTTCTGGCTCTGGAACAGCAACCTCTGCATCAACTGGTGAAACCTCACCCTCCATTTGAATTGGGAACTGATGACCGACAACTAGCAGCTTCTCTTTGACATCTCTGGTTCCCCAAGCACTGACTCAATCCTGAAAAACTCCTCAGCTAGAGCCACACCATTTTCTGGGCTTCAGTCTTGCTTGTCATAATCTTTTATCATCAATGCTAGGTTGAACAGCACTCTGGGACTACTATCAGCCCTTATTGACAGTGGAGCTACTGGAGTCTTCATCAGCAATGCCCTTGACCTCCTCCACAACCTCCTCAAACAACCTCTCAACCTTGCAACAGCTTAATAGCATCCTCTTTTTTTCTGGCCCCATCAAAAGGTCTTACTTGGGACACGTGACTCTGGACAATAGTTTTGGATTCACATTGGACTTCCTGGTCATGTGGCTCCACAACTCAACTCCACTCATGTTGGGACTACCCTGGCTATGGGGCATAAACTCCGACATTGACTGGAGGACACTCACCATGATGTTTCTGGGACTCAAGGACTATCCAACAACCACTGTACATCTCCAGGCCCTTGGAAGCAACCTGACACCCAAAACTCCAAGCCCCAGAACTAGTCTCACACCTGCCCAAGTCTGCAAGGCTTCCTACTGACCCCCCAACATCTCTCAGAACAAGTACAAAGGGCCAAAATACCTGATCCAGTCTCAGACATATGCCACTTCTGTTTTGACTTATGGATCAACATTCCCAATCAACCCAGAGATGCTCAACATTAAGATCATTGGAGCTGCTCCCTTTGTCTGTCTCATACAGAAAGGGACCCCCACATTCTAGTTGCACACCTTGCCCTCTCTTCTGGAAGAACACTTATGAGCAGATGCTATTCCTCCAGAGAAAAAGACTGAGGAGCAGATCTTATAAGAAGTAGTTCTTTCGGAGTACCATGAATTCACTGACGTGTTCTTCAAAGGAGATGCCAAAGAGATCCCCCCTCACTGCCCCTACAACCATATGATTGATCTCAAGAAAGGGGCCTCCCCACCCTTTGGCAAAGTACACAACATGTCGGAAGTCAAACTACATGCCCTCAAAAACTACCTCAACAAAATGCTTGAAAAAGAATTTATCCACCCCTTGGCCTCCACTGCCGGGGCCCTAGTTCCATTTGCTAAAAAGAAGGACAGCTCGCTCTGACTTTGTATCGACTATCAAAAACTCAATAAGATCACCAAGAAGAACCAATATGTGCTCCTGCTCATTGGCGATCTGGTCAACCAACTCCACAGTGCCAAGGTTTACACAAAGATTGACCTCTGCTCTGGCTACAATAATGTCCACATTGTCCTTACATAGTATGGTCAGTTTGAGTACCTTGTAATGCCCTTCAGAATGACTAACTCCCCTGTCATGTTTCAATACTTCATGAACAACATTTTTCATGACATGAGCAACATTTTTATTATTATTTATCTAGATGACATCCTCATTTACTCTGACTCAAAAGGAGAATTACCAGAAGCATGTCTGGCAAGTCCTTGAACACCTCTGGGAGCACAATCTCCATACCAAGCCCAAGAAGTGCTCTTTCCACACCAAAGAGGTTGAGTATCTTGGCATTATAGTATCCCCAAACAGCGTTCACATAGACTCCCACAAGGTTGAGGCTATCATCAACTGGTCGCAGCCCCGGTCAAGGAAGTACAGTCTTTTCTGGGTTTCACTAACTTCTATTGGAGGTTTATAAACAACTACTTCAGTATCATAAAACCCCTCAACTAGCTCACGTACAAGGACATTGCATGGAACTAGGACAGTAAGTGCCAGAGCGTCTTTAACTTGCTCAAGGAGGCTTTCACAGTTGTCTCTGTACTCCAGCACTATGACCCTGCCCTCCTGATCATCCTAGAATGCAATGTCTCTGACTACGCTATTGCCAGAATTCTCTCACAAATAGGACCCAACAGCAGGGAACCTTAGCCAGTCACCTTCTATACCTGGTCCATGATCAATGCCAAGCTCAACTATGACATCTACAATAAGAAACTCCTTGCCATTGTTGAAGCCTTCAAGCAATGGTGTGCCTACCTTGAAGAGGCCCAGCACTGGATTCAGGTCTACTCAGATCACAACAACCTGCAGTACTTTATCATGACTAAGCAGTTGAGTCAGTGTCAGGCCTGGTGGTCCAAGATTCTCTTGGAATACAACTTTATAATTCAGTACTGTCTGGAATGACTCAGAGCTAAGCCCAATGCACTCACCCGATGCTCTGATGTCTATCCCAAGAAGTTATTTGAGGTGAAACACAATGTGTTCAACCATCATGTAGTGATTCCTCCCAAACATCTGAATGCTGTACTGATTCTAAACAATGAAGAAACCCTAAGCCAGATCCGCTGCACCCTCTGAAACAAGTACTTGACTGATCACAACCCTTGCAACCTCTTTGACGGAATTGACCTGGATCCCACCTTCTCCTTGTCTCCTGACAAAAAGCTTCTCCTTTGGAATGACTACATCTACATCCTGGATCATGCCCAACTTCAATACAATGTCCTTTATCAGCATCACAACTACAAGCTCTGAAGACACTCTAGCTTGTCTTCCAAACTTACTTCTGGCCAGGATTGAAGAAAGATGTGACCTGCTACATTTGATCATGCAAACCGTATCTCTGAGCTAAGGTCTCCCAACACTGGCCCTATACAGAGTAGAGCATCACAACTGTATGTATCATATATTGTACAGGAGCTTGCTTTGTGCTGTACTATATGTGTCCAGTAGAGTCTACTACACTAGAGCAGAGCAGTGCCCACAGTAACATAGAATACAGAGCCATGAACATGTCACAATGTGCTGTATGACATAATCCAGTAGATTGATAAAAGGCAGGCACACACATGACATGCAGGCTCAGCAGATGCCAGCGGATACTAGCAGACGTCAATGTGCATCAGCGGCTGCCAGCAGACATCAGCCCATGAGTGAAAACCTCCATTGGCGGATGTCATGACATGAATAAACCCTCTTTGAGGTTCTCCACTTCCTTCCTCCCTGCAATAACTTGAGGCTGCACACCTCTCCTTCCCTTCTTTTTCCACCCCCAATGCCAGTGTATGTCCATGAAAAGGCCCTGCAGACTTACACAGGCCTACACAAGCCACCAGCAGACATCTATGCAGACATATATCGATGGACATAAACATATGCAGGCCCATGCAGGCCTGCGCAGGGCACCAGCAGACATCTGCAGAGGCCTACACAAGTCCACAGAGGCTGGTTGAACAAAAAAAAAATGACTCTGTTCTCCATACGCCTGTGGGGAAGAATCGAACCTCTGGCCTTGAGGAAGCCTCCAGCAACAGAATGCACATTTAACCATTGCACCACAGGTCCATTACTAATGGATAGATTTAAAGGTCAGATAACACAATAAATGGATGCCTACCTATGTTTCCACAGATCCCCATATGGATTTTTTGAGGTGGAAGGGGGGTGGCATACCTCTCAAAAGAGTTTTTGTGGCTTGAAAGGGGTGTTGGCATCAGTAGCCATCAGCTGACATCCATCAGAGTTTGTTGGCAGCTGTTGTGACCTGCTGGCATCTGTTGGCATCCATCACCATCTGTCATACATTTGTTGGCATCTGCCAGATATCCACTGGTATCTATCGGCATCCATGGGAATCTGTCGACAACCCTTGGCATTGTCCAGCATCATCTGGCATCAGGGCATGAGAGAAGAAAACAGGGTGCATAGGCATCTGCCACATGGGGTGGCATCTTGGAGAGCATGAGAGGTGGCAAAAGAGGGATGGGGGTGGGGAGAAAGAGGAGGAAGGGGAAAGGGGAGGAGTGTGGGTGTCCGCTGATATGCCAGCAGACATAGCAGACATTGGACATCAGGTCAGAAGAGAGGAGGGAAGCAGGGTTCATGTGGTGGATGGGGGTGGCATGTGAGGTAGTGTGGGGAGTGGAGAGAATGGCATTGGGGAGAAAGAGGGGGAAGGGCAGAAAAGGGTGCATGAGTGTCTGCTGTCTGCTAGCATGCCAGCAGATGGTAGCTGACATCAGTGGTGCAACCAGTCCTAGTAGTTCAGTGGAATATTTGTTTATTGATATTCAATATTGTGTACAGCGGTAGGTTCTACTCCCCCTACTTTACCTTAAAGAAGTCTAATAGTATGTTTTTATATAGGTGCATTTTTGCTCTACATGTACATTGTACTGACCTGTAGTAAGCGCCTGTGATAGTTGATCTGATCTACTCAATTTTCAGTATTGTGTGGAGTGGCAGGTTCGACTCCTCTAGTCCACCTTAATAACGTATAATGGTGTCTTTTTATACTGCTACATTTTTGCACTACATGTACACTGTACTGATTTTTGATAAGGACCTGTGGTTCAATAGAATATTGATACATTGATATTTCATATTGTGCACAAGAGGCAGGTTTGAATCCTGCTAATGCATATTAGACATGACTCAACTTGGTTTTACTAATTGTTATTTACTACACAGTATGATAAACAAAGTAAGGTTGTAATTTTATTTACAATATCCTATGGTCTAGCAAAATATTGTCAGTCTATATTCTTTCTAGTATACAATTTGAGGGTTTGAGTCCCCCTTGTATAATTGTTGAATAGTATATGGTTTTTTGCATTCATGAGAGTGGCATAATAGAACAGAACTGCTAATCATATTGACATCAGCTAGTGCTCCTGATTTAATAATCAAATTGTCGGTGCACCTGCTTATATAATGTTTTAAGGTGCTTATATCATGTGTATTTACTTGTTTTGGTCTGTGCAACCACAGTTTGACATTATAGCACATGAGTTACTGGTTCACCCAAATTTGAATTTGACATTTTTGTTGATAATGCATCTTCTATCTCTCTTCAGTAATTTCAAATTTCTAGAGTTTTGAGCAGATCAACTTCATGATGCTAGCATTTTACTAATTGTTATTGACTACACAGTATGATAAACAAAGTAACGTTGTAATTTCATTTTAGCAGAACATTGTCAGTTTATATTCCTTCTACTGCACAATTCAAGGATTTGAGTCCTCTTTGTGTAATTGTTGAATAGTGTGTGGTTTTTTGCATTCATGAGAGTGGCATAACAGATCAAAACAATGAGATAGTTAATCTTAGTGGACCTGAGTCTTGTTCAAACTAATTGAAATGTATGTAGTACAGTGCTGTAGCCTAGTATATAATACTAGAGCGATATTTATGTATAATCTACAGAATGTCCTATGGTCTAGCAGAATATTGTCAGTTTATGTTCCTTCTAGTGCACAACTGGAGGTAACAAATCAAATAGATTTATAATGGATTCATCAGCGGCACAACAGGACAGTTAATCTTGACGAAAAATAACCAATGAAAAAGCCAAGAATTATAGTAACTAAGGATTAAATTACTTGTCCAATGTGTATTCCTCCTCTTCATTAAATTCATGTAATGTGTCTGAATAGAACAAATCCTCATCAAGCAGGTAGTCTGCTGTCAAAAATGCAAAGTTGTCTAGTGTATATGGCCCTTGAGGTCTGGTAAGTGTGATGTCTTCATAGTTTGCTATCAGGCCTGATGATAAAGATGGTGAGGGTGACTCTGACATATCAACAGACACATTATCAGTATGACCAGCTTGATTGAAAGGGCCAATCAGCCTACATTGACCATGTTTTGCTCTAGCACAAAATTCTTGTTCTGTTGAAATAAATTAACTATGATTACCAGTGCCAAATTATACTCATGTTGTTAATACAATTCATTAATTCTTCTCTGATCCTCACGTCGAGTTATAAGTGTCTCATATTTCTCCCACTCCTGGATATTGTTACCAGTAGGTAGGGTTGGATAAGGAGATTGTTGGAAAGGGAAAGACTGAGATTGAAGAGCCATTACATCAAAAAGCGGTGGAAGACTGTCACAAGAAATAGTGGCAGAAGGTTTTCTTCATCCTTGGTTGCCTGCCATATGTCCACTGCTCCAGACTTCAAAAAGTGGTGGAAGATTTTCTTCGTCATTGGCTGCCATGCCTTCATCTGTCTCTTCTGCCATCATAAGAAATAGTGGTGGAAGGTTTTCTTTGTCCTTGATTGCTATACGTCTGCTGCTCTGAACTTCCATTTGTTCGCCGTTACTGGCTGCCATGGTCTCCATTGCTGTTAGTCCTTCTGCTTCTTCACCAACAATGAATAGAGGTGGCAAAGAATTGTCATCCATCTCCTCTTTTGCAGAAATGAACAAAGGGGGCAAATCATTGTCTTCCATCTCCTCTTCTGCAGGAATGAACAAAGGAGGCAGAAAATTCTCTTCCATCTCCTCTTCTGCAGGAATAAACAAAGGTGGCAAAGATTTGTCTTCCGTCTCCTCTTCTGCAGGAATAAACAAAGGCAGCAAAGATTCGTCTTTCATCTCCTCTTCTGCAGGAATGAATAAAGGTGGCAAAGATTTGTCTTCCATCTCGTCATCCACCACAATGAACAAAGGAGGAATATCCTCTAAGTCAGAGTCACTAATAGATGGATTAGGGATATCCACCTGGTCGTCGTCAGTTTTCTCCAGCTCCATAAATGTCCAGCAGATATGAGCTGCTAGGGCAGAAGGAAGTTGGGATGCTGGTTGAACCACAACATAAGAATTTTCCATTGTAGGGCCATACACCAGTCCAGGTTTACTCTGACTGTAGAGGTGGTGGAATGGATGTTGTGCGTTTGAAGATTTGATATGCGTCAAAGATAGCTATTGGGGAGAGTTGACGTAGAGAGAGTGGTAAGATGGGCCATGAAGAGACAGTCTTGAGGATCAGGCTGCTCACCATCAATACTGTTGGTATGGGACTCAATGCCTGTCAATTGGCCTGTCCGAGCAGGATCCATGAACCTGGCAATGAAACTGACAATGAAAGCAGCAACGGACTTACTGCCAGCAAACAGATGAATCATATTGTTTGCCATTGGCACATGTTCTATCTTATCCAGTGACCGCCATTTATCTAGGGCTAAAAGTGTCCACTAGTGGCCTCTGATAGATCTGCTACCTGCAAACACATAAAGCAAATTATCTGATGCTAGGATGAATACCAATCTATTGGATAGCAATGTCATGGGTGGCTGACGGTTGCATGCCAAGAAGCTTTCAAAAGAGTGGAAGCCTTGCTGATGTACGAGAAGGCAATGCTCTAGCATTTTATTGCTTAAGATCTGAACATCCTCTTGGCCAATGTGGTTCCACCAATCACAGCCATACAGATTCCTGATAAGACCTTGACGGCCATCAACAAACTCTAGGATCTCTGTGGGCAAAGTTTGCTAATTTTGAAGAGAAAAAAATCGGCTCATGCTTTTGATAATGTCTGGGACATTGCAGACCACATTATTCAGTGATGCAGTCCCCAGATATGACAATACAAAATTCTATGGCACACAGTCAAATCCTAATATATTTACATATTTTGAAGTTATCTTACCAACTCCTTGTCTAGATGCTGAATAATCCATGCCTCTTCCGCTTCAAGACTTGGTGCAAGATTGCCAAATATAGAAAGTGCTGCAATGAGGCATGACTTGATGTAGTCAACAACTTCTTGCAAATTTTCTAGTACAGTAGCTTGGAACATGACATTGTATAGTACAGAGGTAAATGCTATTGCACTGTTGCTTGTAGAAGCGGATACTACTATGTATCAGATTTTTGTGCTTTGTAAACAAAAGTGATTTTTAACAATTCCATTGCATATGACTGTCACAAATCCATTCTGATCATCTGCTAATGGCAGCAAGCTGCATTCATCAGTTCAATCTGTCTTTGCATCCATCACATCAATCTGTCTCTGCATTCATCATATTAATCTGTCTCTGCATCTACCATTTTCACAGCAGATCTCTTGTAGTTTTAGGAGGAATAAAATCAGGAAGTATCCGCCTAAATTTATCAAATGCCATTGAGGCCAATTCTTGCCACATGGCCACCTTTTTGTGGGCATATGACTGGAGACCTTTTTTTTTCCACTGACATACCACACTTTGACCAAATATCTGCCTGGTTAAAGAAATACCAAACTGTCCACTCCATTTCACTCATAATAAGCTGACATTCCTCTGTCTATCTGTTGCATTGTGCTCTAGTATGTAGATAATGAACACGATTAACTGAAGAGATATGTTCACAAACAGATGTAATGATAATGGAAGTGTTAACAAGAGAACTCACATTTAGAAATAGTTGCAGATTTATTTTCTGCATCAGAATTAGAGTGCCATATCTAAGATACCTTGATTCTTGATGAACCAGAAATATTGGGATCTTGTATAGCTGTGCTTGCATTCAAATCCGCTGATAACGCCCAAATTGAGCTGGATGCTTGCATAGACTATTACTAGTACAGCTACTTAGCTGATATAGCTTTGGGCATGCTAAGTGTGTGTGAGAGTCCTGGACAGGTCCCAGAGAATACACAGTAGGCAAGAGATTGGTGGCAAGAAAAGTGGGTGATTGGAGGCACTTGCATATGGCTCCAAAAGATGGCTACAGGGTGCCAAAAGTCGCTAAGGGGGAGCACTAAGAGCATGGAAAAGTCACTAAGAAAGGCGCTAAGAGGTGTGAGAAAGTTGCTAAGGAAAGTGCTAAGTGTTAGCACGTAGAATGTGATAATAAAAAAATGAGATTGCTTAGCAAATCTAAGCACAAAAGCCAAGCTGTAGTCGCAAGGTGCTAGAGAGAGAGAGAGAGATAGAAAACTAGAGCAGAGTCTCCTTGCTTGACATGGTCAACAAGAGGTAGTCTGCTGCATATGGTGACCAAAATGTTGGGATATGATCCCTACTGCCAAATTGATTCTCTTTACTACTAACAAAAAGTAAGTATTTATAGTAAAGAAAGTTAGCCGACGCTAAGAGGTTAAGTGCTGCTAGAGGGTAGTGAACTGATAAAAATGTAAGTAAATGCAGTGAATTGAATTGTATAGTAAAAAAGTCCATAATGATGCTGTCACGAAAATACTTCATTATTCTATCCTATGAGTGCTGCCACTGGCTAAGAGCATTATTCCGGATTGATTGATGCCAAGTGTCTGTGTAAACATATAGCCTTGGAGTGCAAGTGGCAAGGTGCGGCAAGGTGTCAATAGTGGTGCGAAGAATAAGTGGTGTCATAAAAAGTGGTCTGAGAGTAATTGAAGTCTGTAGCTGCAAGTTATTAGTGTAAAAATATGAGAAAAATAGCACTGGAAGCACTAGCACATGGCGCTTCTGGTGGTACTAGTGGGCTGATGTGAGGTGCGGGTATTGGTGCTATCTGTAGCTAGCCACAATACAGGCTCATCACCGCTTTCTGTAGAACTGGATACTTTCTCTGAATGCTGAGGTCTGATCTCAGTCACAGCAGAGCACTGTGGCATCGTGCATAGGCACGAGCCTTTATCAGAATTGAGGCCTGGATTCTTTGAAGAGATGCACAAGCTTGAGTTTTTACATTCTTGCTTGAGGCAACCCAGATGACATAAGAATATAAGAATGATTTCTCTGCAATGAATTCCTGAAGAGCTTGCAGGAGCCTTTCAATTTGAATCAAGTGCAAATTGCGCTTTATCATTGTTAATAGTGAGACATTACTCATGATTATAGATGGGAAGGAGATTTCAAAATCTTCTGAAACAACTACATCTGTTGGTCCAAGATTATTTGCTGGTGGTACTAGCAGATCCACTGGTTGTCCATCTTCCACTATTTTATTGTCATCAAAGGCTCCAGGAACTTCATCCGGTTCCAGGGGGGCAGTCCACCTTCCATTAGCAATAAACCCACTCCTGTCCTGAGAAGCAGCAAGGACATTGAGTTGAACCCTTAATAGTTCTCTTTCCACCTCAACTTTTTGCCGATCATCATTGCTTGCATGCTGATTCAAATAGCGAACCTGGTCCTAAATTACAATTCTGAGCTTCCAATTAGTGAAATAGGTTGGGCCATCAGCAATACACCTTATTGCTGCTCCTCAATGTCAAGGGCAAGTTGAATTTAGAAGGAATGAATATCTGTCACTGCAACATCCGTTGAGTGGTTTCTACTGTCTGCTGCTATTCGGTCTTCACTTGCATTATTGAAGGTCATTGTATGAGCTTTGAGAATATCTATTGCTTTATGGTTTCCCTCCTCTCTGAGCCTTTCTGCCTTAGCTATTCCAGCTTCCTAGCTTGTTAGTAAATTTATTGATATTCTGATGGATCACTCAGTGTATTGAACAGCTGCTGATAATGCCCAAAGTTTGGTCAGTAACAAATATATTAATAGTGTTACTATACCAAAAGCTTGCGTTGGGCGTGCTAAAGTGATGAGGGAGTTCCGGGCAGGTCCCAGAGAACGCGCCTGTGAAAATGAGGTAAAGTCGGTAAAAAGGGGTTTGGCAGGTGTCAAGCGCTAAGATAAAGCGCTTATGAAAGAAGCGGTAAGTGCACACGGCAATGTCAGTGGCAAGAATACGGTAAGCTTAGCGAGGTCTAAGCGTCGTTAATGCCTGCCATAGCTGCAAGGCACGAATAGATCGAAGGCTAGCGATAGTCTGCAATTGCCGATGAGTTTGACGTTGCCGATCATAAATGAGGTCTTGAGCGTAAGGGAGACTGAAGTAAGAGGAGCAGGAAACTCTGTTCTCTAGTGATGTATATACAAGTCGGTAAGTACTTTTATACTACAATGAGTTCACCGTCACCAGTGACTAATAGCGCTAAAGTGCAGTAAACTAGAAAATTTTATAGGGGTAGCTCCAATGGTTTCAGATCTCTACCATCTATTCAAGACCTTTAGCAGTGCCAGGCGGCAAATCGCGATGCTAAACCATCAATCCATCACCCTTCTGTTTGTCAACATTCCTAAGCAATGTCAGGCGTCAAATTGGGGCGCTAAGCAGTGTCAGCCACCAAGATCAAATGCCAGGCTGTCTGTCAGTTTTTGATAAATCATCAATCTTCTAGCTAAGCGCTGTTGTCAGTGACTGATGCCATCTGTCAGTTGTCATTCTTGCTGCCGTCGGCGCTATCCTTAATCGGATCTGCTTCTTGCCATACCTGGCCATCAAATATTGCCAAAATTGGATAATTAGCGCGCACTAAGGTATCCTGAGTTGGTGCCACGTTGCCGTAGCCTGCTGTTGATGCGCTGATCCTGTATGGGGTCCTATCACTGCATCTCTCATCTCAACAGCAGTCTTGTACTTTTGACATAGGAATGGAACCATGTCAAGCAGCTTCTTCTAGTTTGAGTCACACATGTGATCATTAAGGATTTCTGCCCAATATGCCAAGGTAGCCATATGGGCCATCTGTGAAACTTCATTTAGTATAGACAAGAGACTTTCAATTATCTCCCTAGCCAAATAACCGGCTCTGGGAATAAAGGACAGAGCAAAGCGGAAAAAACAATCCTCTTTATGCCTATAGACATGAAAAAGTCCTATTGCAAAGTCCATGAATAGATTATCTGGCAGGACTTTTCCAGCCTCAGCAAGCCGTTCAGAAAATTTGACATACCACTAGCATGCTATGTCATATACCAGTAGGAGATGCTGAATCCCATCTATATTAGTCATCTTAATTGCCCATATGATGGAAAAGTCTGTATAAACCTGGTCTTCACCACAGATCAAGTTTGTTACACTATTAGGAGCAAAGCAGCCGTGCTATGTACATGCCGTTGCAACAATACTAGTAATGTCATATGACTTATTCATCATCAGGGCCTTTTCAATAGCTTTGAATGTGTTTTCACAAGTGGCTCCCTGGACAGACAGAGGTCCAGCGGATGGCTGATGGACAGAATTAAATTGATGAGTAGATGGCTGGTTAAAGAATGTCACTTACCATTGGCTATTCTTTTGCATGCTTGAGATAGTGGGTGAGCTCATCTCTCCTGGCCATCATACCATCGCCTTCTGAATGCCATACATTATGAGCAGGATTAGAATGTCAGACATGATCTGCCTTGAAATTGCTGTCTATCATTAAAGAACAATTGAACCAAATAAGATCTTCTTCCTAGTTAGATGGAAGATTGACTCCTAGTTGAGGACAAGTTGGACAGAATATTGCAAGTTTACCACGGTCCGGCACCATAGGGTGCCTCAATTCATCATGGCCAAAGCCTATCTACTTCAACTTCTTCAGTCACCACCATAAATGAGAAATTTGTTGTAGCTTATTCACCTTACCAGAAGATGCAATCAGAGAAGTTATTCTTGCAATTTTCTGCCAGTACTAGTAGGCGGATGCTTTGCACTCTAGATTTGTCAGACAGAAGTCGTCCAGCACAGCTATTGTAAAATATGTTTGTATTTGATCAAATATACTAAGGACCAGCTGCAAGTGGATAGTATCCTCCACTAAAATATTCATCCCAGAACACTCACATAAAATGACAGTAATGTAGTGTATTCTAATTGTGTGAACAATCCGTTGTATTGGATTTCCAAAGCAATCATATCTGTCCATACAGAACCTGTTCATGGCTGGCCAATCTTCTGGAATATCTTCTATTGGCACATTATTCTCTGGTTCCTGTTGTTCTTCCTCTTCCATGATTTGATCAAGGCTAGCATCTTAAAGTCTGCTCAGGAAATCTGAAGTCATGGATGGATGCACTGCCAGATGTTCCAGGTCACTATCCACTGATGAAAGTTCAACATCCAGTTGATATTTAAGTTGTAGAAACTCTTGCTCCTGAATGTCCTTTTTTTGCTTGTAGTCCTCAAAAGCCCTGACCCTGACTTTCTCTTGATAACAGTTTGCATGCAATGAATTGTGTTGGATATAAAAATACCCTCCAGTATCCGACATATTCATTGGTTGGAAATATCTACCATTCCATACTTCAGGTCAGTGAAACGGATTGGAGTCGTGCATACAGCAGAAACATTCATGACAGAATATTCTTGACCCAACACAATCACAGCATTGCTATTGTATGAGGTAATGGTCAGGACAAGCAAGGCAATTAGTAATGTCATCCATTCACGACCAAGCAATCCATTGAGCAACTGTGGAACATGATTGATAAAGTTGTTAAGATAATTTGCCTGTGTCTATGTATGAACTTGAATAAATCGCTCTCAATAATAGCATACATTTAAATCACCTTTACATGTCTTATAGATATGGGCATTGTATCATCTACATCATCTACCATTGGATTATTGTCCAAGTATGCAAAGTTATCATTATCTGGAAATGCCACAGGTAGTGCATTAGTTACAATAGAAACAGGACCCAGTGGTAGCCATTGTGTTATGAAGACTGGCAACTCTTGTGTGTTCTGAGTGAGTCATGTTCTTTCCTCAGTAAACAGGATGAGGTCCCTTTGCCTGATGACTGTTGTTTTTGGTTGCTTGCATTTCTTCAGAGAGTTCAGGTTCATGATCAAATATCTATGGCCAGGACCTAGCCATTGTACCAGAGATCTAATGAGGCCACTCATTGATATCGGCAATATGCCCTAATTTGGACAGGCCAGATACCAGCAGATAGCAGACCCTATCTGTTGATGACAAACGAAATCCATTTATCATCAATAGACACTGAACAGAAATATATATTTTATCATATGATCCTTTGGTTGAGAACTGTGTGGTTGCAGAAAATTATATTATCTACAAACATGTCTGCCCTCCTGCAACTGCCTGAATCAATATTTTCATCAAAAAAAAGACAAGTGGAACCGATATTTACAGCAGAAGAAAGATCTATTTTTGAACTATACAAGGAACTCTACCGCTCTTCAACTACTCCTCAAGCTCAAACTACTATCTTGAAGAATAAAATTCTAATGGATATCTTCAACTACTGGGCCACTAAGAAGACAGAGCCAAAGATAGGGGAAGAGTGGGCAAAGACAATTAAAGTAGGTACAGCAACTCATTGCAAAGAACTAGATATCATTTGCTTGAATAGAAGGTTGTCTAATATATCAAGAATTGCTGGCACTCTTATTACCAGCATAAAGATCCAAAGGTGCTCTTAAAAACTTCACTGTGAAGTGTTGTCTGGCAGACAATGGCAAAGGAGATAAATAAGGAGATCCAGAACTTGTTGAGGGGTAAGAATCACAATGCCTTGGAATTGGATGCATTTGCACAATATAATGTGGCTATCAGAAATGTTATGCATCAACTCATACTGCAGGAGAAAAGTTGTTTACAGAAGATGGTGGCAGAATGAAGCAAAAAAGGAAATCCATCAGAAATTTAGCGCAAGTTGGTACTCCTTCTGTCCCCCATCTATCCTCTATTTATTGTACATCCATCTGCTTGATTCCACTTTCTAATTGTTGTCTCTTCAGAAAGGCCCGAAAGCATAGTTTGAAGTATGTAGACAATGCAGATGTGCTTCAATTTAGAGAAATAAGCATGTTGAGTTGGACTGTTGTTGGTTGGTATGCAGATGAAGGCATGACTATTAGAATGTATGTGGTGCCATCATTCTTTAAACAATTTTGATACCAATTATAATCATGACAATATGTCATACTTGACCCATGCTAACTGACCTATCTTTTAAGACTCCTTTCCTGACCTTGTTAGTGACCTCAATAAGAAGATGATGGATTACATGTCTGCTCTTCTTGGTAGAGACATGCCATCCAACATGCAATCACTCTATGATTTGACTCCTTCTATCCTTATACACTATGACCTCATCCTTGATCTGGATAGGGATAGATTCCCAATATTACCAGCAGATCCAGGACCAAATATATTTCAAACTTGGGCAGAATTGAAAATGCTTGTCTGGGACTATCTAAATACTCATTACAGTGAATCCTAGTTTTCTTCACCTTTGCTTATCATCTGATCACTCTATCAGAAATTGCATCTGGTTATCAGTATGAATCTGCTCCTTACAAGGTAGTGAGGACCAATGATCAGCAATTCATATATTCAAGGTATCTTCTAGAGAGTCTGATATTCCAAAATCTCTATAATCTTAGTCGGCCTGAGCTATTGTGTCTGCTGAACTTCTGGAGAAACTGTCAAGAACAGTATGGATTTGGTGACACCTTCTGCTGAACAGTTTATTTCAACCATCACAAGCAGCCAGTAGCTGCTGAGTACAGCACCTGAGCTGATCATGAAAAAAATGCAGCAGCAGCAGCAGCATGTAAGGCTACATGCAAAAATGGAGGGAAAAATCAGAAACAGAGGCCAACACCATCAGCGGTAGTTGATGGCAACTGTAGGACCATTGCTAATGATGGAGCTGCTGATAGCACATCCGCTTTAGTTACCAGATCTGCAGCCAACTTGAAGTGGCAACTGAGGCCTACACTTCTCCTGTCACCTAGCGTACTACACACACCACTGCCTGACTTACAGAAGGAACCCCCTGTCTTGCACTCACTACACACTCCACAGCCTCAGCGCCACAACAGATTCACAGTTCACAATGAATCTCAACCAAATGTATTAGCTTCTGCTCACAATGAGTCTGCTCATGACAAATCTGTTTATGACAAATGTGATGATGATACAGCAGTGGTAGATGCCACTACTATCCACCTCTTACAACAAAGAGGATAGAGCCATCCAGACCTTCCAATTAATGGCCCTAGTAATGGTTTTCCTAGATATAGAGTGTCAAGAAGGGTGCTTGACATTCTTCAAAATGAGAACAATGACCAATTTGAAGATGAAGGAAGGCTAGCATTACAAAACCAAAAGAAGTACAAGACATTGCCTAACCAATTGTCAACAAATTCCAAGCGACCCTGCAAGTCTCAAGCACAAATGCTACAGGAGAATACAGCTTGATACATTGATATGTCTACACCAGCAAAAAGGAGTAGCAGCCACACTAAGGTCATTTTACCAGTCCACTGTCATTGATGTGGGGAAGGGGGAAATGTTACATTACATTTTTGTAAACTATAGTGTTACAAAAATGTAGCAACATCAATGTCTATCATAACAAAAAAATCACTGTGGAGTAATCAACTATCTATCTTCACTTGTCTTCTGTTGCCTTCTATTGCCTTCTATCTCTCAGTAAGCTGACTGGATGATTGGGTCCGTTGCATCAGCGGCCAACTACTTCAGGAGTTGCTGCAAGCCTGTTCCCTTGAGCCAGGGAGAGAGTCCTCAGCAGGGACTGGTGGAGGGATGGAAGATGGTTGAGGGGGTGATGGAGATATTTGTGTGAAAGACGTCCCTGAGGATGTTTGTTGAAGCAAGGATAGAGCGACGGTGAAAGTGGATAAGTTAGCGGCATGATAGAATTGGTCAGTAGCAAGGGCAAAGGTGTCATCAGTGGAAACGGATATGTCAGCAGTGGCAGGGGATTGGTCAGCAGTGGAGTTAGGAATGGTTTCTTCCTTTTCAACAATGGATTCAAGTCCACTGTGCCCTGTTGAATGCACTGCCACATCATCCTGAGCTGACAGACTAGAGGGATAAATGAAGATGTGAAGTTGACTCTACAAAGTGTCAACCATACCCCAAATATAGCAGATCTGCTCTTCTGTCTAATAGATCCGTCTATTGTGGGATGCAAGCATCTCACTTGCAAGAGAAACATTGGTTTACAGGATTTCTATGCAGCTATCAAGCATGTCAACTTGAGTCTAGTAGCGACGGAAGAAATCCTTAATATGTAGTAACTAGCTCTCCTCAGCCATGACAAACCCATCCTGCACCTGCTCCCTAACATTCCACAATGCTTCCTGGAACCCATTCTCCATCTTGTCTAAATAGCTCTCCACCCCTGCCATTATACCAGCCACAATGTCCTCACTGTGACTAGACTCCATTGCCCACTCCTTGCCCTTTCTCTTGACTGGAAGAGGATCCACTAGACAGTTGGAGGTTGACAGTTGAGATAAATGGACAGACAGTTTTGATGGTCCCATGATTGGACTAGCTGATTCATTTGCTAACTATTGGTTAGCTATTTGAGCAGGAAAAGAGTTTCATACCATCATCACTCTCAATAATCATCACTGACTTCTTTAAAGAAATCTTTCTCAGTGGTTTTTTCCCCTTTCTCTTGTTGCCAGGCTTGACGGTTTTCTTGACAATTGTCAGACTGCATGTTTGTTTGCAAATAAGCTGGCAGAGATTGCATGCAGTGCTGCCCTTTGTTCTGACATACTGTAGCCGCTTACTTGCACAATATTGGCAAGAAGGGTTGATGTGCTGACCCTCATGACAAGATGCTGTCCTCAGATATCTGCCCAACAGCATCCCTCTAGTAATTTTCCCCTTTGATATCCTGCCCTCTTGTTCTTCCTCTTCCTCTTCTTCTTCATCCTTATCCTCATCCTCATCCTTTTGCTCCTTCTATCAACGATAGATACCAGGAAGACGTTGACCAATATAGGTCATCCATTTTGGCTTCTTGGGATTTGGCAGTGGACCAAACAAATCTCCTGCTGCTAGAGGACTTGGTCGTTTTCTCTTCTTTGGAATTGGTGACGAACCAGACAAATCTCCTGCTGCTGGCCTATGACTTATCTGGTCTTCTTGTGCCAGTGCTGTCAACAGACCAGCCTCAGTTGACAGATCAGGTTGTTCTTTGCCCCCACTTGGTTCTTCCCCTTTTCCGCTCCTCTGGGTCCATTTCTTTACAGCGTCCTTCAACTGCCTGATCATATCCTTGTCAGAAAGCTTGCTCTGGAGTAGCAGGATCACTTTGTTGATAAAACTTCTCCTGGCATCAAGGAGGAGTTTCTTGTCATCTTTGACCTCTCTAATCATCAACCACATGTCAATCTACAAGATGACTATTAGTGCATATCGATTAAGCAGAAGTGCTTGCATTTTACCAGGTCCTTCTGCTGTGCTTTGAGTTGACACGGGTCTCCTCTAAGAGCAAGGTATAATACTCAAACATCCACGTCAACAACCTATTGGTGGAGTTCTTCATTAGACATAGCAGATAAAGGATTAAAGAAACGAACAAGAACTTTACACAAAGCAAGTTCTGAAAATAGATATCATGTGACTCTGTTTAAATTACAAAAGAAGTTTGATTTATTGCTTGATAAATCTTACTTTGTTTATTTTACAGTTTAGTAAATAACAATTAGCTAAGCAGGTCAAAAATTCTAAACAGTTTGAAATAAATGCACTAGTAGGAATCAAACCCACCTACTGTAAGACACAATGAATACCAATGGATAATATTCCACTAGACCACCGATGCTTACTGCATACTGCTATAGTGTAAATAAACATCAGTCTAATATTCTGTGTGGTCAAAAATTCTTGACAGTTTGATGTCAATGCACTAAGAGAAGTCAAACCCACCTATTGCAAGATACAAGGAATACCAATTGAAAATATTCCACTATACCACAAATGCTTACTGTATAATGCTATAGTGTAAATCAATATCAGTCTAATATTCTGCTATATCCCATGGTTTTCCTCTTTTCTGTATACTTCTATGGTGTAAATAAATATCAGTCTAATATTGTCAATTCAATACAGATGCACCAGTTGCAGTAAATTTTCTATCCGTTCAAATTCTGTATAGGTCTATTTGTGCACTACATAAACACCATCCTGACTTGTAGTAAGCGTCTGTGGTGCAATGGAATATTGATAAATTGATATTTCATATTGTGCATAAGAGGTGGATTTGACTCCCACTAGTTTACATTATATAATAGCAGCAGGCTGCTGATGTCCGCAAGCGTTATGAATTTGATCTGTTCAAAACTCCAGAGATTTCTGCAGTGGCATAAAATAGATGAATTTGTATATGTGTTCATTCTAGTGCTCATAACAAGTTGATAATACACTATGGCTAGCTACCTTTGTGCTGGTCTTTGTAAAAAAGGTAGCCAGCCCTGGTGTATTGTCACTTGTCATATGTACTGGAATGATCACATATGCAAACTCCTCCATCCTATCTCGCTTCAGTAATTTCTAGAGTTTTGGTCAGATCAACTACCATAGGCGCTTACAACAGGTCAGTAAATGTACATGTAGAGCAAAAATGCACCCATATAAAAACACACTATTAGACCCCATTAAGATGGAGTAGGGGGAGTAGAACCCACCGCTGTATACAATATTGAATATCAATAAATGAATATTCCACTGAACCACTGGAACTGGTTGCACTACTGACGTTAGCTGGCTCACATGCTGATGTCAGCTACCGTCCACTGACATGCCCACATATCCTCTTCCGCTCTTCCCCCTTTTTCTTCCCAGTGCCATCCTCTCCACTCCCCACACTACCTCACATGCCATCCCCATTCATTATATGCACCCCACTTCCCTCCTCCTCTCTAATCTGACATTTGATGTCTGCTACATCTGCTGGCATATCAGTGGACAACCACGCTCCTCCTCTTTCTCCTTCCCCCTCTTTCTTCCCACCCCCATCTCTCTTCTGCCACCCCTCATGCTCTCCAAGATGCCACCCCATTTCCTTCTTTCCTGCCCTGATGCCAGACAATGCCAGGGGTTGCTGACGGATTCCCATGGATGCCAATGGATACCAGCGGATATCTAGCAAATGCCAACAGATGTACAATGGATGGTAACAGATGCCAACAAATGCCAGCAGATCACAATGGCTGTCAACAAACTTCAACAGATGCCAGCTGATGGCCAGCTGATGGCTGCTGATGCCAACACCCCTTTCAAGCCACAAAAACTCTTTTGGGAGGTATGTCACCCCCCTTCCATCTTAAAAAATCCATATGAGGATCTGCAGAAACATAAGTGGGTGTCTGTTCATTGTGTTATCCAACTTTTGAATCTATCCATTAGTAACAGACCTGTGGTGCAATGGTTAAATGTGTGTTCCATTGCTGGAGGCTTCCCCAAGGCCAGGGGTTCAATTTTTCCCCACAGGCATATGGAGAACAGAGTCATCTTTTTTTTTTGGTCCAACCAGCCCCTGTGAATCTGCGTAGGCCTCTGTGGATGTCTGCTAGTGCCCTGCACAGGCCTGCATGGGCCTGCATAGGTTTGAGTCCATCAACGTATGTCTGCATGGATGTCCGCTGGTAGCTTGTATAGGCCTGCATAGGTCTGCAGAGCCCTTTCATGGATGTATGCTGGCATTGGGAATGAGAAAAGAAGGGAAGGAAAGGCGTGCAGCCTTGAGTTATTGCAGGGAGGAAGAGAGAGAGGAGAGAAGTGGGGAACCTCGAGGAGGATTTATTCATGCCATGACGTCCGCCAATGAAGGAGGTTTTCACTCATGGGCTAATGCCCACTAGCAGCTGGCATCTGCCAGGCCTGTGTGTGCATGTGTATGCCCACCTTTTATCAATTCACTGGACCATGTCATATAGCACATTATGACACATCTGCGGCTCTGTATTCTACGGCACTGTGGGCACTGCTCCACTCCAGTGTAGTGGACTCCACTGAACATGTATGGTATAGCACAAAGCAAGTCCCATACAACGTATGACACATACCATTGTGATGTCTCTATGTGCCCTACAGACTGCTGAAATCCCTGCTGGTCGGACGACGTCCCTAGTCCTCCATATTGATGGATCACATGTAGCCATTGGTTACAAGCTAAAATCTTCTTGTATGAATCACACAGTGCTAAATCAGACTGCAGTATTGGATTTGACTAGAACTAGAGTAAATACAAGATGTTATATTATATAATACTCTACTGTATGCATATATCATTGTGGACGCTAGTAACACATGTGATGCTCTATTACATACCTCTCCAATGAGACTAAATACTCGGTCTTAGAAGAGGAGTGAAGCTGGAAATGAAATGTGCATGATAGTGCAACCATCAGTTGGTGACACACATTGCATCGCTGTAGTGTGTTAACATCATGTTCAATGTAGTAGTGTCAATCGTAACACTGAATCTCACAGTATCTTAGTGCAAGTATTTGCATATAAAGTGAGCATCAACAAACATGATGAAATTTAAAATAATAAAAAAAACAATGACTCCACACATGAGTCCGCTGTATTTGCATGCTACACTGGGTGTGTGTCAGCTTAATAATGTTGAGTGCATACTCAAAGTTACCTAACAAAATTATATGGGTCTATGACCTATCAAATGAAGCTCCCATAATCGCACCCATCTCTGTCACCATTGACTCCTCCTCCAGTGCGACATTAATCATGGGAGGGGGAGGCGCTGATTCCATCCTTGGTGGGGTGGTTGACTCCTTGACTGCAGGCAAATCTACCACCATAGGCTCAGTTAGTGCAACATTAATTGCTAAGGTAATAGTGGGTAGCGTACTATGTGCCGATATGTGTTTTAGGAGATTGACCTGATTCGGGTCCATGCCAATAAGGTAATAGAGGCCGTTGGCCTCAGGGTTCTCAGAAAGATGACTTTCCTCATTGTGCTTGAACATAAGATGATAATGGTCATCTTCAGTTATCTCCTACCAACCATCCCATTGTAGGATCATAGGAGGGGTACCATGGATGCTTAAGTGCTCCATGTGCTCATCATTGATCTGTTTAAAGATGTCCATAGACATCGTGGGGGCATGGAACTGCTGTTCCAGGAAGATTACTCCATAGGTATACATGTGGTCCATCCAGTCAGGCAGTATCTGGTTGTGCAACAAGACATGTAATGTGTCGTCATCTGAAAAGTTCTATGTGAAGTCATCAGGCATGTGAACTTGGTGAAGTTCAAGCTGGGGCCCACTCTGGGGCTTGAAGAGCTGCTCAGGAAACATGGCATTATAGGAGGCGACAGCCTCATGGTACAGACCTGGTATCACTGGGTGCAGAAAATAATATTCCTTGGCAAAACAATGCAAAAACACTGTAAAAATAATCCAATTAATTTCAGAATTTTATTTGAATATTTCTGGCAAAACTAAACTATGGAAAAAAATTTTAACTGAACTCAAAAGAATTAGAGAACAAAATGCCATGGTATGCTTGCTCTGATTCTTAGGTTCAAGAATAACTGATATAGTCCTCTCCAATGCATTTGAGAGAATCAGACCAAGTATCATTCAAAATTTGGTTACAATATTATTTCTATAATTTTGACAGAAATATTAAAATAAAATTCTGAAATTAATTGGATTATTTTTACAGTGTTTTTACATTGTTTTGCCAAGACCCAGTGTATATGTGTCCCAGGTATATGTGTTTTGAAAGGTGATGCAGATGGTAGTGAAGCTGCCGACATAGATTAGGATGGGATGGTGAGAAGGAGGAATGGCACTGAAATGATTTACACTTTGCAACAGAGAATTGACAATAGAAGAAATATCTTGTGTAGGAAAAGGTCAGGGATGGTTGTATGGGTGAAGACTGAGGAATTGCCATGGAGGGGCAGGAAGGTGTCTGCAGGAGAGTAAAGGAAGGTCAGCTGTGCAGCCCCAGGAGGAGGTGACGAAGAAGGGCGCAATGTCCATGGGACCAACAAAGAGGACCAAGGAGCAAGGGCGGGAAGATTCCGATGAACACCTACGTCACCAGGAGTGACAGGTGGAAGATCTGCCCATGCAGACTGCCCAAGACCTGGGAAGGTGTCAAGGGGGGGGGGGCGTTCGAGGCCGGTGCAGCGGTATATGTATCCGTGTGCGAAGGTAAAGCACGCTCCGGGTCGTCCCCCGATACAGTCTCGTTGACGTCCTCCACTGAAGGAAGAGTACTACTGGAGGTCGCCTTGTTAGTGCGTCGTAAAGAACGACTATCCAATATCTCCTTGTCAAGGATGGCAGACAAAGGAAAACGAGATCGAGTACAAGGTCGGCCGCCCCCACTCAAGGTGGGTAACGTATCAGAGGATCCAGGAGAAACCATGAAAGGAAACACGAAGTCTAACCAATTCAAACTCTCTATACGTATAGTATAGATGGACTCATCCCAAAACGCGTTTCACATTCCTCCCCTGCCTCCTTTCTCTAAACTTACATTTCTATTTCTTTACTTACCTCTCCAGTATGATCGGGTTCGATCGTCCCTGTATAGTTTCACAAGTGACCGTCTGGAGCTTTCCATATGTAGGATATCTCTCCTAATCGACCCTCAGTTCATTTGATAGAACTGAGGGTACGTCAATTTAAAATTACTTTACTTCTAAATCTCGTACTGATATTGTCCTGCAGACTACATTACTTATTGCGTACTACAGGTCAAACACAGTATTGGCATATTATCAACACCGTTAATCAATCGACTTCATTGTCCGATACTGGCCACCCTTTCACCCTTCACATCCTTCACATCATCACTATACGTACCTTATTCATTTATTCGCTTACTGCACACGACCTTGGCCATTGTACACACAGAGAGTATATAAACTAGACATACGGACACGAACCCTCAGTCAATTACCATTGAACTGAGGGTGAGTCGACATTCTGTTACAAAGAGCGCTACGACAACTGACGTAACCACATGGGTAGATTAACTTGTGTATTCGTCAGGTAGTCACGTCAGTCAATTACCATTGAACTGAGGATTAACTTGTGTATTCGTCAGGTCTTCGAACAGATTTACACATTAGGTTCTAACACACAGTTCATTTGATAGAACTGAGGACTACATTACTTATTGCGTACTACAGTTGCAAGTCTTGTGCCAAAGGTGTTACAATCCACATGCCACCGTAAGTGTCCTTGGCCACCTACCAAATCACACAATCACACTCCTTCGTCACAACATGAACAATGGGAATGTGCCCGTATATATTCACCTATATACTATAGACACCCTCGGTCAATTCTACACAGATTGAGGGTGAGTAAACTGATATTTACATATGAAACTTTATACTCACAATGTACCTACAGACTAGATACTTACGTGTGTCTGTATTGTTTAGGTATATAATAGAGTCAATTATACACAGACTGAGGACCAGATACTTATGTGTGTCTGTATTGTTTAGGTCCTAGTTCGGATTACAACAGAAGGCACGGGGTGTAGCTCGTTTGTTGACAGCTGGATGATACAATCTCAATCTCGGAAATTCCATGCCCCCATATACTTATGTACTGGCACTACATAATTGTTCGTATACATGAACATTACTGACCTAGATAGATCTCGACTTGCAACGGACCATTCAAACAGCCTAACAGGCATCATAGTATGTATGCGTTACACGTCTTTGAAGCTCAACACTTACGCTTATTCTAAACTTGTATCTAGAGATTCCAATCCTGATCGGATGGCTTCGCGAATCGTCGCTGGTATTTGAGGCCCATTTCTATTCATTCCTGTTAACACAAAGAAGCACGTGGGTGTACTCGGAAAATTTCTCAGACTTAAGGTTCAAATTACGCCTGCAACTGGCGAGGGACGTCCCTTCGTAATTGGCTGTCTGCCTGTCTGGAATGGGGTTGACTTCCGACTGGAGAACCTCGAACTCCGCGATCATATGCTTCCTTGCTCCCTGCCGTGATGTTTTCATTCGCGTTAGTGCTATCTGCTCTCATACAAACCGTTCTCCTGTGGGTCCGGATTTCCAGATTTTCACTGCAAGGTCCATTTAAGACGCATTGTGGCTCTCCATCTCTTTGATACAATGCCATCGATACTTTTAGTTCCATTGCTCAGTGCTACTTTCGTGCTGCTCTGGTTGAAGAAAACCCGCCAAAAACACCCTCGTCTACCCCCTGGACCTCCCGGTGACCCCTTTATAGGTCATTTATTGAGGATTCCCACTGAGAACCAAGACGTAGTCTTGTATGAATTGGGAAAGACATACGGTATGCTTTTTAAGTGACACACCGAAGTCCTAGGCGTCATTTCACCTTGTATTCAGGGGATGTTATGTATCTCGAAATACTTGGAAAACCAATAATTGTAGTGAACAGTGTCAAGGCCGCTGTAGACCTCCTGGACAGGAGAAGTGCGAATTATAGCGACAGACCTCGCTTTCCTATATTTAAACTGTACATCTACTACTTCGTGAGATTGAGCCTGGCTAATGGGTTGATTTCATTACAGTATGGGCTGGACGGAGACATTAACCTATATGAGTTATGGAAAACGTTTCCAGAAGCACCGCAAGATGTTCCAAGAACACCTCAAAACAACAAATTTGGCACTTTACAAACCAATGCAGATACAGGAAACTCGTATTCTTCTCCAGAATCTGTTTTCGGATGAATCTCGCAGGGAGGAATGGTTGCGGCGGTGAGATTACTCTTGTCAACCTTGAAAATGGAATAACGAGGGTCTGTTGATTGACCCCAGGTTTTCTACTTCTGTTATCATGCAGGTGGCATATGGTCACCAAATCATTTCCGACGATGATCCATTCCTTCAAATGACGGAGGACATTGGTCATGCCCTGAGCAACGCTGGTTCCCCGGGAAACACACCAGTTGATTTCTTCCCATCTCGTAAACAATAAGTTAACTGGAGAAATCTATACAGCAGCTCACATGATGATGTTCACAGTTAAACATTTTCCATCATGGTTCCCTGGTGCTTATTACGCTGGATTTGCACGCAGCCAAAGAGATGCTACCATGAATTTGCATGACTACCCTTTCAACAACGTGAAGGCACAATTGGTACGTTCACAGGGCCATATTTGGTTTTTGTATGCCACAGGAAATTTAGGTAGCCGGAACGGCCAAGCCTTCGTTTGTATCTCGTATGTTGGAGTCCCTCGACCATGGCGATTCCGATAAATCAAGTGATGTCCTGGAGATCAAAGGCGCGGCGGGTCAGATGTACTGTGCTGGAGCAGAGACGGTAAGGAGAATATTGAATGAAAACGCTATCAGTGTTGCTACTGTTCGCAATTAGACATGGACTACATTAACAGTGTTCTTCTTGGCAATGGTGCTTCATCCAGAATGTCAGAAACGAGCCCAGGAAGAGATTGACTCTGTCATTGGGTCGGGGCGCCTTCCCGAATTTTCAGATCGCGAGTCCCTGCCCTATATGGAATGTATACTACAAGAAACCATGAGGTTAGTATACAATTTTATTCCACCCCAAAAGCAGTCCAATCATTTCTTACATCGCAGATGGAACCCGGTCGTGCCGCTAGGTATGTATCTCATTTGGGTACAGAAAGTATTATGAGACTGTCTGGTTCCTAGGCGTGCCACATCGGTCTTTGGAAGATGACATCTATCGCGGGATGTTTATACCCAAGGGTTCTCTCGTAGTAGCAAATACCAGGTCACCACATTCAAATGTCCTTTCAGGCACCGAAGAATCACTGACCATTATACAGAGGCATGGCACTTGATCAGAAAGTCTATACACATCCACAAGCGTACAATCCGTCTCGTTACCTTCCTCTACCAGAGGGAAAGAACGAGCCGTATCCAAATGGACCGTTTGGTTTTGGGCGTAGGTATGAAAGTTCCTTGTGAATCTTTCGTCGAAAATAGCCGAGAAAATATCAGGATCTGTCCGGGCCGTCTTTTTGCTGAGGCAACTGTATGGATTAGCATGGCGTCTATTCTTGCAACCTTCGATGTACTCAAGCCTGTTGGAACTGATGGAATGGAGATAACTCCTCAGGTTGAATTTAGTTCGGGCATCACAAGGTAATTCATGTTCATTTGTTTGCGATCTGTGATCGAAATAATCCCACAGTCGACCTTCTTCATTCGATTGTCGTATACGACCTCGAAATGATTGGGCAAAGAATTTAATTATGCATGCCGATACCTCAGATAGTTTTTGATAACTCCGGTTTCTTCACTGTATTCAAGTCGAAAGAACAAAAAAGATTTTGAGGTACCAGAAAAATATCAACTTACTACTCTAACGCTGGTTCCAGCTTAATGTCTCTGGCCCAAAGTCTGTGCATTTCCAGTTCAAAGGGAGCCCTGCATTCGAGAAGATAAGTGCTTTGACATGCAAGTGACAAAAAGACTTGAAATTTGTGTATGAAATAATTTTGATGTTTGCCTCACATACTACCCCATTTGTCCGGCACTAACCTTGCATCGGAAGGAGTCCCCACAGAGGCCCGTTGATTACCACTCTACGGTTTAATCATTATCGCCAGAAAGACATCGCCGCAACGACAGACACAACCAGTTGCTTCGCAACAAGACTCATTGCTAGCACCAAGTACCAGCTCATCTTGTAAATGCATCATTGCATCCTGTAGTTGTCCGTCGTTTGCGTCCAGCGTACTCCGTCCTGAGGAAAGTAGTGCCGCAAGGAGCGCCTCAGAGGAGAATGGGATTCGGGCATAGATGCGAACGAAAAAAAAAACAAAACAAAACAGGAGACCTGAGTCAACCTATACGCTAAAACAGTCACC
>QFEW01001592.1:1001-18041 GCA_003316525.1 Termitomyces eurrhizus
GGGCAGCGAGGGCCTTGTTTATGAGACGCTGGATGCGCTGGCCGCTGCCTGCATGCATGACGATCTGGGAGAGGACGTGGGTGCCGTAGGTGGCAGCGAGGGCGTCGCCTGGGCCGTAGACGGGACAGAATGGAAAGGGGTTGGGGTCAGAGGCGTTGAGGTAGTTTTTGGGGACGAGGACGCGCGAGGACACGCGGGGGACGACGGGGGCGGGGCGGGGGGCGTTGAGGGCGTAGTGGGAGACGGCGACGACGGCGCAGAGGAGCAGCAGCAGCAGCCAGAGACGCTGGGAGCGGGGCGAGGTGCTTGGGGCGTCGCGCGGGACGGCAATGTGAGCTGGCGGCTGGCGGCGTCTGTGCATGGCAGGAGGAGACCAGAGTTAATTAATTAATTAATTTGATTTGACTCTGCCACATGCGACGACTTCCCACTTCGCTCGCCATCGCCCTCGGCGTCCTCGTTGGCCTGTTCGTCGCCCGCCTGTTCCCGTGGTCCGCGCCGGCGCCCCGCGTCCGCGCAAAGTCGCACCAGCAAAGCCGCCAGCCCGTCCAACTGCCCACGCTCGACCAGCGCGCCCGCGTTCTCTCGCTTCTCACGTCGCTCGCGCCCCACCACACCCGCGAATGCACCCGCAATGCCCAGCCCCTCTACGTCCAGCAGGTCGCTGCTCGCTATGCCCCCCTCGTTGCACACCGTCCCCGCCGTCCCGTCTCCTGGCTCTCTCGTCTCGTCCCAGACGCCCCCACCGACGACGACGACGACGACCTCTACACCCGCAGCCACAAGTACTACTTTGCAATCAACCTCTACAACTCGTTCGACGTCATCCCCGACCTCTTTGCCACCCTCTTCCGCGTCGCCGCTATCCTCGGCTACCACAACGTCTACATCTCCATCTACGAAAACGGCTCTACCGACCAGACAAAGGCCCTCCTCCGCATCTTCGACGCCCTCACACGCAGCGTCGGCCTCCGCATCACCATCCGCAGCAGCATGCGCACCCGCGGCGCATTCAACCACCGCATCGAGTACCTCGCCGAGGTCCGCAACGCCGCCTTTGTGCCCCTCCAAGAACTCCGCGACTCCGAAAACGAGTACTTTGACTCCATCATATTCATGAACGACGTCCTACCCTGCGTCGACGACCTCCTCGAGCTCATCTACCAAAGCAGATTCAACAACGCCGCGATAACCTGCGCCGCCGATTACATGTACCACGAGGAGATTGGCGCCCCTGTGTTCTACGACAACTGGGTCGCCCGCGATATCAACGGCACCGCGCTGGAGAACGCCCCGTTTGAGCGCATATTCCACGACGAGCCCGCGTCCTTGCGGTTCCAGCGGCACTTGCCCGTGCAGGTCCAGTCGTGCTGGAACGGCATCGCCGTGCTCGACCCCGCCCCGTTCTACTCGCCTCCACACGTCCGCTTCCGCATGGCCCGCATAACGGAAGGGGAATGCAGCGCCAGCGAGTGCAGTCTCATCTGCAACGACTATTGGGAAGCAGGCTACGGCCGTATCATGATGGTCCCCCGCGTCAAACTCGCTTACGACCGCGTGAGTCTGAGTCTCCTTTCTGTCTCCTTTCTCTGTCTACCTACTCTCTGTCTGGCTGGCTGGCTATAACTCACACCCACGTGCAGAAGGTATTCGACATCATACACCCCCCGCGGCGCAACCTCACGCTTATACGCGGGTACACCCGCCTCGGCGGGCTCCCAGACGACCCGCGTACAGATCCCCAAGACCGAACCTGGTTCGGCCCACACGACCGACTCTTTGCACCCGAGGAAAACGAGCCCCTCGTGTTCGTCCCCGGTCCCGAACACGGTGCGTCCTTCTCTCTCTCTCTCTCACACAGTCTCACTTCTCTCTCACACAAATTCTTACGCTGACTGCATCCTCGATAGTGTGGTGCTGGGGCTGGGACGGCGCAGGCGACCTCGACGGGCCGGACGTCGACCCTATTTGGGAACGTATGCCTAACAAGTCTATGAGTCCCCTCGCTGTCGAGGTTAGGCATGATCGGAGTTTTGCTGTGTAGTGTAGTTGGCCGTACTTACCTATGGTTATTTCGTTCCTAGCCTCGGATCAAGGGACGTTTTCGTACAAACTGAAATACCAGCTACTTTTATAATGTCCATAAGTTTAAAAACAACGAAAAGATACTCACTCACCCTTGGTCCGGGGTTTAGGAAGAATCCTTGCATGTGCTTTATCTAAGTACTTACCTTTGTTGGTAAATAAATGCATCAGTGGATGCCTCGTATAATCCCGCAAGTTAAACTAACAAGAGAACCTCTGAGAAGAAAAAGTATTTTGATTTTGATTTTGATTAAATGAGGTGGGGTGGATGTGATGTCGGAGGTGGTCAATCAATGTTAGTGAGGGATCCCATGGACACTGCTAGTACCCTGAACCCTGTTTCCAATAGAAATCATGTATGTATGTACATTGGAAAATCGCATGACGACACATTTCTTTGTCACTTTCTTCTTATGGATGGAGGATGGAAACAGGTTCTGGGGTGCTGTGCTAGCACTGGGAGGATGTACGAGGTCATTCTGTTTTTGCTCTTTCTTTCTTTTAATATCAAATGTGTTTGTTTTATTGTATATCACTATAGGAGGGGAGGCATGCACATGAGATTGTTGAGGAAATTGATTATTTGGCAAAACAGATGTCTACAGTAGTCATAACTCGTATGTTTTATTCAATCTGTTCTATAATTACTCTGTACTTGCTATTCAAAAGTGATACATGAAGAAGTGTAATTGCTTTCATACAGATGCTCACCTAGAGTTAAACCTACCCTCTTGAGTTACTTACCTTACTGCACCTACGTAAATACATACTCATTAAAAACTACTCTTTGGTCCTTCAACTCCAGCTCTATATTAATATACTGAATACATCTTGTTTGCATTATTCTGCATCAGAGATTCATGTGCCACAACCAGTTCTAGCTGCAGGCCAGCCCTCCAAAAACCTCCAAACACTTTCCTTATCAATAGGGATGGGCCGCTGCAGCGCACGGCAATACCAAGGTCTACAGTAGAGTTTTGTCAATGACTGTTTATAAATAAGATTTAATAGTCAAAAAAAGACCAATGGCACAATTACTGAAGCAGTGAGAGAAATTCTAGCTACTATTTATATGAAACTTGAGATTAAATTTAATTGAGTTGAGCTTTTGAGTGAGTTTGTATTGGGAGATATTTTACAACAGTGGCTTAGTGGAATGTTTCCCAACAGTTTGAAGGGAGGGTGTTGTAAATATATCTCAGTTGGTTGGTAAAACAACTATATATTGGTGTTTGTGTACCTGTTGTAAATATATCTATAGTACTTATAAGTAATGGTGTTCATATCTTTGATAGGTATAACTATACGCACCTCAGTCAGTTGGTAAAATGACTGAGGTGTGCTGTGTCCAACCCAATCATTTTCTTCCTGGAACTGTATAGTTCCTTTTTGTCTCTAGGAAAAACTTCCCTCCCTTTGTGGCACACTGCACGTGACGTACTGACCGAGGCATGGGCTGTGATTCCTTCTCACCAACAGAGGGGTTTCTCAATGATTGAGGAAGTCAATCATATATATTAGTGTCTATCAACATAAATCCAAGAATTGGATAGCATGATATGTATTGATAAGTAGACAAATAAAACTTAGAGACTTAACTGTTTCTGTAGGCATAGAAGATATTGACATCAATGACTTCTATACAGAAACAGATGTATCTCTCTGCAATTGTGGCTTCATATTTATAGCTTGTAAACATGGGTGTCCAGAGTGTGCCTGGGGTCCCAGGATTGGGACAATCAATGAGCTGTTCTTCCTGATCCTTGTCTGTTACCACATGCTCAGGCATTTCAAGACAATGGGAAGGAAAAAGATCATCATTATTTGCAACATGCAGGGATAATAAACTCACATGGACTGCAACCCTCCCATTGTGTTTCTGAACATACTCTCAGCATTGGTTTGCTGTTGACAACATAACTTTGCCTCCCATCTGATATGGAATTTCCAGGGCCTGGTGAGTATCCACATAGTGAGCTTGTGTAATCCTGGAGGTCATTAAATTGTCCATTGCATCAAGGAAATTGTTCTCAATATCAAGCAGAACTCACAGGGTAAGATTCTCAGCAGTAGTATCCATGGGTAGAGGAGGGTACAGGGGAAGAATCAACTGCAGTGAAAATCCAGACTTTAATTGGAATGGAGAGTATCCTGTGGTCACATTAACTGTATTTATGATGCCAAAACAAATCTGTGGCAAGGCCTTCATCCAGCCCTTTTGAAGTCAATTTACATGGAATTGTATAAACTGAATAATAGTCTTATTTGACTGTTCCACGTGATGCATATGCCTGCAGTCTGGTGACCCTCAACATCATAAATCCCATCAGAGCCAGTGTAAAACTAGACGGAAGCACAGTGGATGCCTGGAAATCACTAACCAACTTGCACGATGCAAGATCTGACCTGAGACTCATAAATGCTGAGGAAGAATTGTCACACCTGAAATATACAGACAGGTTGAACATTGAAGCACACTTCACAGCCATGAGGACCGTGTGGTCCAAAGCAAATGACCAAGGGGCTTTGATCGATGACAGCAAATTCAGGATGTACTTGATCAAGTCCATGCCAATACCTGGGCCCCAGTCACCAGCTCCCTCATGACCAAAAAGACCTCAACAAATGTCATCATCTGACTAACCACCCACACCCTCCTTTTGCATGGGCCATCAGTTGTAGCATCAGCAAAATCCGTGCAGGCACTATCAATGCAATCAGGCAGATGAAGCAACTAGTCCAAGGAGAAGTGCAGCAACTGTGGATAAGAGGGTCACATGATCAGCAGGTGCTATAGGAAAGGGGGTGGGATGGAAGGCCAGTACCCTAACTGGTGGAAGAAAAACAAAGGGGAAAAGTCAGCAGAAACAACAAGCTCCCCAAACAGTAATCCAATGCCCCTAGTTGCAAACTCCATAACCATGCTGGCCAACAATGATGTGAATCCTCAGTGCCTAGCTTTCATGGTATCAATGAATGAGCCAAAAGGAATGAATGAGATAACCTCCTATGCTGACTCAGCAGCAAGCCACCACTTCTTTATTGACAGAACTGACTTTGAAACATATGCAGCATCCAGCTCAAACAAGTCCTCAGGCCAGACCGCAGAGAAGGGCAGATCATTCTATATCGCTGAAACAGGGAGAGTTAGAAAACATGTAATGTATGATGAGAAGATAGTTGAACTCACCTTTGACAATGCGTTGCATGCCCCAAACCTGAGTCACAACCTGATATCTGTTGGGTCACTAGCCAAGAAGGGCTGCAAAATGGTTTTTGACGGTACCAGAGCAACATTCTACGATCAATCCAGCACACCATTCATGCAGGCACACTCTACAAAACCATCAAGCACAATGTATGAGGTCAGGTTCATCAACCCACCAGTAGCGATGGTCACACGATCCTTAAACAGCCCCATGGACATGGAAACATGGCACCAACACTTTGGCCATGCTAGTGAGAGCATGATCTGCAACATGATACAGAATAACATGGTCAAAGGCATGAACATCATGAAGACATCAGTGCAGGAAAAATGTGAGGACTGCATAATGGGGAAGAACTCACGACAACCCTTTGATGCCGAGGTCACCATTGAATGTGTACCATATGAACACATCGCTTTTGACCTATGGGGCCCTGCTAGGACACCCACTACTGGGGGAAAGTCATGGATGATGATAGCATCAGACCATGGTGGGGCAGAAACAGATGCCTGGTACCTTGCAAATAAGACAAAGGAATCGACCATTGTATACTTACACTTATTCAATGCCAGGATAGAGAACCAGACAGGCTTTTGGATCAGGTGGGTTAGAACTGATGGCAGCACAGAGTTCATGAATGACCTCTGGAATGAATACTGCACAAGCCAAGGTATAATACATGAAACAACAGCCCCACGGTCCTCATTGGCAAACAGCATGGCCGAGCAAAAGAATTAAACAGTACTGAACCTGGCCAGGAGTATGCTGAGCGACTCAAGGCTCCTGTCTCACTACTGGGGAGAGGCTATGTTGTCAGTGATATACATCCTTGACCTGATACCCTTGAGTCAACACCCCAACAGAACCCTGCATGAAATCAGGACTGGAATGAAACCAGACGTCTCACACCTCAGACCATTTGGCTGCACCACCTATGCAAAGATTCTGAAGGAGGACAGGCCAAATAAACTTGACATGCGGTCAGTAAAGGCAGTGCTGGTTGGCTACTTTGGGTGTGGTGACTACAAACTTCTTGATCAATCCAGCGGCAGGATATTCTGGTCACGCAACATTGTTTTTGAGGAGGGACAGGGACACCGCATGACCCCCAACTTGAACCTTGAGGACACTGCCTTGAACATCTACGAAATCTTTGGGGTCACTGATGATACAGCAGAACAGAACGACGTAAACAAAGACAATGACATGGAAGCAAATTCACATGCACAGCACAAGACAATGACCACCACAACTGATGGCCCTGCTAAGAGTGATGGGAGGGAAATTGCCACTTCCACAATGCAACAGCACAACAACTCAACCAATGGTCCACAGCGGTCAGCCAGACTCCGTGGCAACCCAGCCCCAGCATTGCTACTGCTACTCCTTGCCCACACTACACAGAACCCATCATCTGCCCATATATCAGATGGCTTTGATGATGACAAGGATATGCTCACAGCTGCAATGGCATTGAATTGAGGCAAGCCAGGAGACAAAACCTGGATCCTGAGAACCTACAGTGAGGCCATGACCAGATCAGACCTGTGAAAGGCAGCAATAGATAAGGAGATGGTGCAGATGTATGGATGCAGGGCATGGTGCCTTGTACCATGACTGCCAGGTGCCCAGACAATGAAAAATCATTGGATGTTTGCATTGAAGTACAACGGGGATGGACAGGTCATGGGGAGAAAGGCAAGACTAGTGGCGAAAAGCTTCACCCAGATCCCGGGAGTGGACTTCTTCATGACTTATGCGTTGGTCGTATGCCATGAGTTGCTAAAAGCCAATATAAACAAGGTGTTGCAGTTGAGAGGCTGTTGAGATGGAGTTGCGTGGGACAATAGGTTGTAGGGGTGTGACAGCGTAGGCTGATATGGTAATTGGGAAGTGCAAGTGCACATAGTGACAGATCGGAACTTGGGAATACCTCAGTCTATTTTACATGGACTGAGGTATGTCTCGAGTGCTTGTAGAACCAAATACCGTTACTTACAATATTCAGTACTTGTGTTGATAACAGGTACATATCACGGAATAGAGTCTATTTTACACAGACTGAGTACTCGTGTTGATAACAGAGGCTATTCTTGCAATACCAGTTGCAGAAAAAAATTTCTGCAAAATCCTCCTCTTTCTGCATAGTTATTTGAATATCAGCCTCAGCATGACAAGTTATTGGACAGAATTGATCAAATCTTTTGTCTATAGGAAGAGGTCCAACAAAGTCTAAGGTGACTGATCCAAATCAAGTCTTGGGCACAGGTAATGGATGCAATGGTCTGACTGGTTTAGACATGCTACTCTTGTTTTGCTGACAGTTGATGCACCTGAGAATATATGCCTTCAACAAGTCCTTGCACATGTTAGGCCAATAGTAAGAGTGACAAAGCATGACATAAGTCTTATCCACACTGAAGTGTCCTAATTTGTTATGTACAATGCAAAACAAGTTCTCATGCAAGTTCTTAAACTTGGGAACCACCAAACAATCTCCTACATAAATCAAAACATTTCACATTACCATACCTAGAACCACCAAATCTGTCTTCCAATCCTTCAGCATCCATTTTGCCAAATACCCTTGCTGAATTGTATTCACAATTTCATTGTCCAGCTCCAATGAAATGATTGGAGCCACCACTATGTGTGCAGTGTCAGGGATCCAGAAAAGCATGTCTGCAACAATATTGTCTTCACCTTGTATGTGTAAGGGTAACCTCTGGAGGCTATGGCTCAGTCACACAACTGGCAGAGAGAGATCCAAAGTGTATTAGAGTATATACTGACAATATCATAGCAACTACTCACCTGTGTTGGACGCCGGTGGTACACCGTAAGTGGCACAGTATGATATGACCCGAAAAGGGTTGAATGACATTAATTTACTTACCCTGATACAACTCGAATAGACATATATACAGACCACACAATCTATGTCACCCTCAGTCAAGTATACGAGACTGAGGGTGAGTACAATACATACCTATATACAACCTTCACTTACAATCTCTCCTACCATAGTACTCACTTGTGTGCTATAGGTAGGATTAATACCAGTCAAGTATACGAGACTGAGGTACTCACTCGTGTGCTATAGGTTTAGGTTGTAACAGCCTGGGAGAGGGAGATCCGAAGAGAACAAGTCTAGGGATTCTCTATGCAAGGTTGGATGCTTCTGGGGCCTCTGAAGCATAGGAAACAACTGTACAGTACAACAAAACCTTGAAAACTCAAAAATTGCCTAAACAAATAAGTGCACAAACAAGGCAGGTAAACTCTGGCTTATATAAGTGGTCTGGAAGCAGTACTGAAGGGCCCACACCTGTCTGAATGATAGCTAAAGAACCAGAGCACCTCAAGGGCTGAGAATAGTACTAATAGATAGTGTTGAAAGAGTAGAAGCAGTAAAGTAAAAGAATGACACAGAAGGAATGAATAAATGGAGAATGAAAGAATGAATGAGGAGTCTGTCAGGGGACTCCTCATTTCTTCCTTCTTTCACTCCTTATCTCTTCACTCTCCTTTCATTCATTCTCTTATTTCTTCTGTCATTCTCTCATTTTACTGTTTCTATTCTTTCAACACCATCTATTAGTACTATTCTCAGCCCTTGAAGTGCTCTGGTTTTTTAGCTATCATTCAGACAAGTGTGGGCCCTTCAGTACCACTTTCAGACCACTTACATAAGCAAAGGAGAGCTTTGAGAAGTTGGAGATGGAGGAGGGTGCCCACTACTTTCAACAGGACAATGACCCCAAACACAACTCCAAGAGGGCTGACAAGTAGTTTGAGGACAACAACTTTGATGTCTTTTGGTGGCCAGCCCAATCCCCTGATCTCAACCCTATTGAACATCTCTGGTAGTACCTCAAGGAGCAACTTAGGCAGTATGGAACACCTCCTCATGGTGTGCATGAATTATGGGAGAGGATTGCAAAGGAGTGGAATAAAATACCACCAGAGGTATTCAAAGACTAATAGAAAGCATGCCTAGAAGGATTCAAGCAGTTATCAAGGCAAATAGAGGACATACAAAGTACTAGATACTAAAAGTAGAGATGCTCAAAAAACTGTCTCAATGAGTAAATATTCTAAGATGGCCATTGCTCCACCAGTCTTGTTTCAAATTACATAAGCCTAGGTTTATTTTGTAGCTATGATGCCATAGTATTTTACATGATTTAATCAGGATTTTAGGTACTTCCCATCCTTCATGCCAATGTCATCTTTCAAAAAGTATGAAACATTGGGACAGTTTTTTGAGCCACTATACTTCTAGAGGACAAAAGAGTCATTGTGTAGGCAGTCCTAGTTCAGCCATGAGCATCAAAGAGATCACTGCTGGGGGACTGGGAGAGCACCAGTGTCAGAGCAATAGAGGGGGCCAACACCAGGCAGGAATAAGTCATGTATTTGGGAAGTATATACTCAAAATCTGCATTGCTGCTATCTTCTTCCTCTGACAATTCCTTGAACACTGCTGCAACTGTCATCAGCATAATACCTAATACTCCTCCTTTGGTAGTTTCCTTTTTCTTCTTGAAATACGCTGCATGAGCCACTACCACAGACTCAGGAGTCAACTTTTGCTTCTCATATTCTTTAAGCATGGGGACCTTACTCTTGTCAGGACATGCAGCAGTCCAATGCTCCATATAAAGTCAATGGCACTGGTAACATCCTGCATTTTTGTTAAGATACAACATTTGTCAACAGTGAGAGGATAAATATGGATGCATATCTGAGTTGTCAAACCAGAGGAGTTTGCACCCAGAGCTGGGGAGGTACAATTTGTGGCTACAAGAATATTTAAATATGAGGTGTAACATATCACATATTACTGCCATAAATAATATTATATTAATTATTATTATCTGTTATAGACTTGCTGGCTGCCTTACCTAAGGCAGCCAATTTTTACTGTCATACATAGTACTAGAATTGTATACCAATCTGGTTCTGTGGTGTGACCATAAGGCTAAACATTTTACTTGACTTTGTTTTACTTTTTTGAACCTTTTGAGTTCAATTCTGATACTACAGATGAAGACTACATGTCTAGACTAATAGCCTAGACTGTGATTGCATCGAACAGTGCATCAACTTCTTTGACGCACGCTTCCAGATTAAAGAGACGTAGCAACACCTGATTGGATGGAGACCAATCAATCTGCTGAACCAACACGTGATGGTGAAACCATCGACCAGTCATTGGCATATCCTCAATCTGCTGCGATGGACCCGGGTCGTCCCAGGTCAGAATATACTGAGGCCAAGCCTTCCCGGCAGCCTCAGGGAATGCCAGGAGGAACGCAATGGAGTGAATTGCGGCCAACAGCTGCGCTAAGCAGTGCAGCGAGACCAGGAGTAGTTGTGGAAGACCTGGACCAGCAATCCGGCAGGGATCACAAATTTCCCATCCAGGCCGGGAGGTCAGGGCAACAGTTCCAGAGCAGGAGTAGTGCTCAGGTTCCTACTGAAGGTCGCAGACCTTTGTCGTACTTCCTGGGGAAGATGCTGAGGCCTGAAGCGGGCAGTTGGAGAGTGCCAATTGAATCCACTCCACTGACGCAACATCAGCAGGGAGTTGGAGTGCCACAGGAGACGACACTGCCCAAGCAGAGAACACCGGCAGTACACTGGGAGGACAAAACGTCCGACAACAAAGAGAGTAGACAGAGTGAGTCCACCCTTCAGGTTCAGTGCGCCATGCTATGGAGCCCCAGCAAGCAAGAGAGTCTGATGAGCAGTTTGCTGCAAGGTTCGCTGCAGCACAGAGGCAAAATGTATTCAGAGGTCAACAAAGGAGACCTCTGTCGATGGCTGAATTGGTGTCTACCATTCCCGTGGTAGACAGCAACCTACCTGAGATGGAGGAGTCAATGCACCTTCACACAAAACAGGAATCAATGGAGAATATTCCACTGACAAATTGAGTGCCATTGGCGGATAAGTTTGTGGAGAGGGTAGCTTACCAGCGCATGCAGAACCAAGACCTGAAGAGCCAGGGACACTCCTGGATAGATGACCAGGGGATCGTATTCAATGGGATAACACCCATTGACAAGATAAGAAGGCAATATGTCCACCAGACACGACAGCCTAATACTAGGAGAGGGGATCCGCCCACTGCAGATCCAAGTCGAGTTCCTGGAAGACAGGTGACAGAAGAGCAAGGGGGAAAAGAGAGCCTACTGCAGTGGAATGATGCAGGGAAATTGAACTATACGGGTCACCGACCTGTACGTGCATTCTCTGTGGTTAACTGAGGTGACAAAGGTGTATACTGAGAATATGCACCAGCACCTCAGTAGTATAATTGATGATGCGGTAGGTGTAGCATTGCGCCTCCCCGAAGGTATCAAACCACAAAAGGCAGAGTCAAAACATATCCACCCGTACAGAGGAGAGGCCAAGTTTAGCGACTTGGAAAACTGGATGATGGATGTGTGTAACCATCTGGCGGCATGCCAGTATGGGGGTGATTGTCTGGACAGAGAACGTGTATTTGTTCTCCCAGAGTTCTTGGATGGACCAGCCAAGGCCTAGTTTCGACATCATGTCTTGCACTACAATCGTGCAAGACAGCAATGGATGTTCAAGGATGTAATCCTTAAATTATATAACAGGTTTGTGAGTGCATCCACCATGCAGGATGCTCGGGAGGCGTTCATTGCAACCTCCTATACCAAAAAATTGGGTGTTCAAGGTTTCTATGACACCTTGATTGACCACATGCAGAATATGTCTATTTACCCTGACAATTGAGTAATGATCGATACCTTCCTGCATGGGATACCTGACATGATGAGAGAGTCTCTCATTTGCGATGATGGGCTATCGCCCAAAGTGAATACCGTTGAGGAGTTTGTAGCGCATGTGTTGCGCTACAAACAAGCCCACAAAATAGCAAAACACTTTGAGCTACACAGCTCAAAGACTCAATTGACGAAAAAGACCAAGCCTCGGAAGGTAGGCACCTTCTGGGCCTGTCAAAAAGAGATGGTGGGCAATACAAACCCAAGGCTTGTAGTGAGGTCAGCATCTCGGCAGGAGCAACGCTTCTGGAGCGACAGACTGGTGGACCATAGGGATGCACCAGCACATGACGTTCAGAGAGGTCCATGCCAAGAGGGTGCTCAGCTGCATCAGGCTGCTGGTGAGGCCAAGTTGCTGATGAGGCCACTGAAGTTTGAAGCAGCTCACCCTTTTGTGGCGAATAAGTGCTTCAAATATGGCCAACCTGGGCATTTTGCGAATGCATGTCCAGAGAGTGGTGGACAGCTGGTGGTTAAGCTGCGTGCATATGTACGGGCAGCTCACACTGCTATCACTGCGGCTGAAGGGATAGACTCAGGAAATGAACCTGACTGTAAGGGCGACCTCTAGAGGCTATGGCTCAGTCACACAGCTGGCAGAGGGAGATCCAAAGTGTATTAGAATATATACTGACAAGATCAAGGTAGCTACTCACCTGGCAGAGGGAGATCCAAAGAGAACAAGTCTGGGGATTCCCTATGCCAGGTTGGACGCTTCTGGGGCCTCTGAAGCGTGGGAAACAACTGTACAGTACAACAAAACCTTAAAAACTCGAAAATTGCCTACACAAACACTTGTACAAATAAGGGGCAAACTCTGGCAAACTCTGGCTTATATAAGCGGTCTGGAAGTGGTGCTGAGTGGGCCCACACTTGTCTGAATGGTGGCTAAAGAACCAGAGCATCTCAAGGGCTGAGAGTAGTACTAACAGATAGTGTTGAAAGAATAGAAACAGTGAAATGAAATAATGTCAGAAGAAATAAGAGAATGAATGGAAGGAGAGTGAAGAGATAAGGAGTGAGAAAAGGAAGAAATGAGGAGTCCCCTGACACTGACGTAGAAGACGATGAGTTGGAGAACCTCAGTCCTGAAGCACCAGAGGATGAGAACACCTCTGTAGTGGAAGAGTTGTCGGATGACAAGTACGTTGAGGTTGACATATACAACAACGACTATTATGCCCGGGAGTTGGACTCAGAATTCATGGGAGCTCTGATGGACTACCCAGCCAGCACATTAGACCAACCAGTGGAAGCAGCTAACGTGAAGGTGTATAAGGTACACCTTTGCAAGGCTCTGGAGAAGCTGGTGAGACTGATATTGAAGCGCGAGGACAAGGAGTGCCTGGCATCGTACATGGAGGTGAATGGCCACAAAGCATGGACATTGTGGGATTCAGGTAGTACGACTACTGGGGTGACACCTCAGTTTTGTCAAGTGCACGAGATTTCTGTCAGTGAGTTGAAGGAGCCACTACTCCTTCAATTGGGCATTGTGGGCAGTCAAGCTGCAGTACAGTTTGGCATGCAGGCGAGTATCGCCTGTGCAAAATCAAGGACAAAAGAGTACCTTGACATAGCAAATTTTGATTGTTACAACATGATTATAGGCACGCCGTATATGAGGAAGCACAACATTCTGCTTGATTTCAAGAAGAATGAGATAGTGGTGAATGGCACCGCCATTCCTGCTGTGTGAGTGACCATAGATAATGGCGATGGACATTTCCATCGACACCACACCACGGAAAAGAAGGTGCTAGTCAGACGACACTGACTAGATGGTGGCAATAAATCACCTATGGTGGAGGATAGAGAAGATGAGGAGCAAGCTTGTGTAAGCTTGCCAACAGATAGTCCAGTGGTATTGATGCTGGAAAGCGAGGCTGTAGAGTACGAACATACTCTGAAGAGGGGGGAAAGCCCCAAGATGATGTGTAAAAGGCAGAGTAAGCCTGAGGACAAGCAGCCTCAGCACATGGCAAGCACAGAGTGCCAACCGATGTCATCGCAAGTGAAAGTTGAGGACTTGGTAACCAACGCTGTCCCCTCCGGCAACGCCGGTGGATTGATTATATGTCACGCTACAACTTTGACATCACATATGTCAAAGGCAAACTGAACAAAGTAGCTGACTGTCTCTCAAGGTATTTCGAGAGCGATAGAGTTGGTGAACACCACGATATGCACCTTGATACCGGTGCACACAACCATTACTGCATCCGCATTATCCTGGCTTTATTTGAAGGAGATTGTAAGGCTACATGGCCTTCCAAGTTCGATTGTGAGCGATCGAGACACAAAGTTTACGTCTCACTGGTGGCAAGAACTTCACAAGTTCTTGGGAGCTAAACTGCTCATGTCCATCTTGTTTCATCCACAGATGGACGGACAGACAGAGTGAGCAAATAGGAGTATTGCCCAAATCTTTCGTACGGTGGTCCAACCAGACCAACATGACTGGGTAGATAGAATACTGCTGACGGAGTTCGCAATCAACGCAAGTGTGTCAAAGACCACGAAATACGCTGATGACACCCAAAGTTTGGTCAGTAACAAATGTAACTATAGTGTTACCATACCAAGAGTTTGCGTTGGGCGCGCTATAAGTGTTGTGAGGAGTCCCGGGCAGGTCCCAGAGAACGCGCCTGTGAAAAATGGGTAAAAGTCGGTAACGGGGTCGGCAAGTGTAAAGCGCTAAGGTAAAGCGCCTAGGAAGAAGCGGTAAGTGAACACGGCAAAGGTAAGCGGCAAGAGCACGATAAGCTTAGCAAAGTCTAAGCGTCGATAATGCCTGCCGTAGCTGCAAGGCGCGAATGTGTCGATTGTTGGCGAGCGTCTGTAACTGCCAATGAGTTTGACGTTGCCGACCGTAGCGTAAATGAGCTCTTGAGCGTAAGGGAGACTGAGGAAAGGGGAGTAGTAAACTCTGGTCTATTGTTCTGTTGTATGTACAAGTCGGTAAGTACTTTTATACTACAATGAGTTCGCCGTCGCCAGTGGCTAATGACGCCAGAGTGCGGTAAACTAGAAAATTTCAAAGGGGTAGCTCCAACGGTTTCAGATCCCTACCGTCCATTCAAGAGCCTTAGCAATGCCAGGCGACAAATCGCGAAGCTAAACCATCACTCCATCACCCTTCTGTCTGTCAGAGTACCTAAGCGATGTCAGGCGCCAAATCGAGACGCTAAGCGGTGTCAAACGCCAAGGTCAAACGCCAAGCTGTCTGTCAGTTTTTGATAGATCATCAGGCTTCTCGCTAAGCGCTGTCGTCAGTGACTGATGCCATCTGTCAGTTGTCATTCTGTCTGCCGTCGGTGCTATCACTGATTGGATCTGCTTCTTGCCGTGCGCGGCCGTCAAATCTTGCCAAAAATGGTTAGTTAGCGCGTGCTAAGGTATCCCGAGTCGGTGCCGTGTTGCCGTCGCCTGCCGTTGATGCGCTGATCCCGTATGGGGTCCTATCAACGCACCATTTGAGCTTAATGGAGGACACATGCCCTCCATGCTGTGAGAACTCAGGACAGATGGAGTCGTTCACAAGAGAGTGAAGGACTTTGCATGGCAAGCATTGGAGAATCTAGCCAGTGCACATGATGCTATCATTGCTGTGCATGTTATACAGGCATGACATGCAAATGAGAGGCAGAGTGGCGAACCAGAACTAACGCCTGGGACGTTAGTATATCTGTTGACAGAAAACTTGAATCTTCCGAAAAGAAGGGCAAGAAAGCTGTGCCCAAAATTCATTGGGCCATACAAAGTCTTGGTTGTGGAACCAAGCACATCAAACTATGTTCTGGAGCTGCCTGCAGCTCTGCAAGCACATCAGATTGTGCCTAAGTTTCATGTGTTGTTACTTAGGCGATATAACGCAAACAATGATGCTATGTTTCCCAATTGGGTGATGCCCAAGCCATATGATTTTGGTGCCAGTGACAAACAGGAATGGTTTGTTGAGGATATTCTGGGTCATTGGTGGCAGGAGGAAACGCACCTCGAATTTGAGGTACGATGGAGTGCCGGTAATACGACATGGGAGTTGTATCACACATGTGCCAAGTTGGCAGCGTTGGATCAATACTTGGAGCTGCAGGGTGTGAAGTGCCCAAGTCAGCTTGCTAAGTGCTCACATGCTTAGCTTGATGGCTGTGATAAAATGTAGGCTGGATCAGTTGGAGCTAGGAGCACAGGAGGATCTGATCCAGATCAGATCACGATTGTGTCGGATGGATAAAATGGAAAGATGTGATAGTGCGGATCATGATGCGGAGTGATGGTCGGATCAGGTTATGTAACCTGATGATGGGAAATTTATTGTGTTTTTTCCCACTGACACGTCAACATTTTAGTAGTACCATGTTGTACCCTTACCAGCATACGACCAGTGAGCCGCAGCCTCAGAACCCACAGGGTTCTGGAGGAGGGGGGGATTGTCCCCAGCAAAACACTCAGCAACATGTAATGATGCCGAGTGTGGCATCATATCCGATGGTGTCCCAGTTTGGGCAGAACCCAGCCCAATTTGGACAACCTCTGCAGTTTTATCCGCCGTTTTTCCAGATGCCATACTTCCCAGGGCCAGCTGGTCCTGGACAGCAGATGGAAGGACAGGTGATGTGGGGTATGCCAATGCCTGTGCAGTAGATGCAGACCCAGAGTGCAAGTACACTCCTTTTGGATGAGAAAGCACTAACTGTGCCACAGGTAGCACCCATGAACATGGACGACAATGCAGGGCATCATCAGCAAGGAAAGAGTGAGGTGATGCAACCACATAGAGACATCACAACGGTACGTGTCATACGTTGTACGGGAGCCCGCTTTGTGCCGTACCATACGTGTCCAGCGGAGTCCGCTACACTGGAGCGGAGCAGTCCCCACAGTGCCGTAAAATACAGAGCCGCGGACGTGTCACAATG
>QFEW01001596.1:0-13680 GCA_003316525.1 Termitomyces eurrhizus
ACATACCATGGAATATATTATATATGAACCTCTCAACGATTCTTCATTGGAAGTGAACAGATAATCTACAACTTATTCCTCAACCATGTAGCAAATTCACCGAGACGATCACAATTCCCTCTGGCTTGCTATTATCCTTACTCTCATCGTCATGTTCTTTTGAGGTATCTGGATTCGTAATTGGAGCTATCGACGAGTACAACATCAGTAGAGGATCAAAGTGTACATGTAGTAATCGGCAGAACATATTCTCATGTATAGAAGACCGAGGGTATATTGTAAGTAACTGTCTCTCTCTCTCTATATATATGAGTGTTTGTATAACAGATTCGTTGAAAAAACGGGTGAAAGGATTAAGGGATGTGAATGGAAGAGCGAAATAATGCACATAAAGTAACGGTGGCACAATGGGTTCCAATACGAAGAGCAGCGAGTCACGAAATTAGCAATCTCAACGTTGTTTGTAGTGTCACACAACGCCCCGGCTATATGTATCGTTATTATTGACGTTTTCCATCAATTGCACTGTTCGGCAGAAAGCAGTTATGTGGCGTTGACAGCCACTCTGATGGAAAGACCTGAAAGAAGTACCGTGCACCATGTGTATCAGGAAGGATTTCGCTCCACAAGTGCTGACTACCCTTCAGGGTCGGTCGACTACCTCCAGGGTCGGTTGACTACCCTAGCGGATCAGTAATTTCGGGGCGTGACGTCTGGCAACCCGTTACATTAGAAATGAGCATTATAACCCACCAGTAACTTATTATTTTGACCTGAATTCGCTTGGGGAGCACGTGAGATTGGTGCATGTGACCAGTGCATGTGACTCGGGATTTCCCAGGCACATGATCAGGTTCAGTCTCAGAAAGCCGCCCTAAAGTTGAGGGGCTGCTTAAATATACGTCGCCTGCTCTTACCAACTTCTTCCGTTTGTTCTCCCATCATCCAAGTAATTGCACATGAGACCAGCACATAAGTTTAGCACATGTGACCCGGGATTTGCCGGGCACATGATTCCATAAGTTTTCTCAACCATAGCAATGGATGCACGTGAGACCAATCTATGTGATCAGTACATGTGACTCAGGATTTGCTGGCCACATGATCTCGTAAGTTTTCCCATCACACTCATAGTTGCACGTGAAACTAACACATGTGATCAGTGCATGTGACCCAGAATTTGCCGACCATATGATCTCGTAAGTTTTTCTATCATACGCACAGTTGCACGTGAAACTAATACATGTGGCTAGCGCATGTGATTCGGGATCTCCTGGGCACATGATCAGGTTTAGTGTCAGAAAGCCGCCCTGAAGTTGAGGGGCTGCTTAAATATATGTCACTTGCTTACCACGTTCTTTCATTTGTTCTCCCACCATCCAAGTAATTGCATGTGAGATCAGGTCATATGTTTAGCACATGCGCCCAGGGATTTGCCGGACACATAATCTTGTAAGTTTCCCCACTATACTTATTAATATATGCATGTGAGACCAATCCAATCAGTTCATGTGACTTGGAATTTGCCAGCCACATGATATCGTAAGTTTTCCCATCATACTCATAGTTGCACGTGAAACCAAGACATGTGATTAGAACATGTGACTCGGAATTTGCTGGGCACATGATCAAGTTTCAGCATCAGAAAGCCGACTTGGGGACAATAGGGTGGAGAGTTTCACTTCCTGCGCTGTGCTGTTCTCTCTCTTCCCGTTCGTGTCATGCAGCACAGGTGAGCACATATTCACTTTCTCACCATATGCACCTCACGTTCAAGCTTTTTTGCAGAGTAACAATCTTATTTATTTATCTCACTTTTCAGTCTCTTCTTATCATTACTCTACAAAAAGGGTAAGACATTCACCCCTTATGAATGATGAGCTTCTCCTTATCCCTCATCATAGCGTTATCGAACTTTGTTCAAGAAAGGTTTTACTACGACAAGTTTGATAATCTATAGTAAGCAGGCTGTAGATTATAGCTATGCATGGCCATCTCGTCAAGAAAGCCAAGAAGAATCCTAGATCTTCAGTTCTATATAATGTAATAATAGCAAAAATTACATATGAGAAAGCATTGACTGAAAAACAAACCAAATGTTTTCGTATGTAAGTGAAAAGATGTGAAGATTATCAAAAACACCCTGCGCTTTTGTAGCATACTCGACAGAGACTAAGTCCTCACCTCCAATCTGATTCATAAGTAAGCACACTATATTAACATCAACAGGTTGCAACCAATTGTCAGCATTATAATCAGAATGAAGAGCATAGGCAATGTTCAGAGAAACACCAGAAGGCAAAACTTGTCCTTGCTAGTACGAACTGTGAGATCATTCTGGTTCTGCTTCCATAAATCAAGATTTTGCTGAAGGAGCTTTGGCCAGAGCCACTGAACAAGTTTGCTAGGATGGATGTATTATATGAAGGTTAAAATGTAATTTAAAAATTAATCCACGTACTATTACTTTGATATAGCTGGATTATAGATCCCCTGACTAGCAGCCCAATGAATATGGACATTGTCTCCCCATGTGATACGGAACTGTAACCAACCTCTTTCAATTGTGATGTTGTCTGTGCTCCTCAAGAAACGGTGGGCCGGCCCAATCTCAACAAGCTTGATATCAGGAGAGAAGTGAGCACTATGGCAACATTGAAAGTCAGCAAGTTACATCACAGTAGCCATATATCTGACTGAAGAGCACTTGCAAAGCCATATAAAAGAGTTGTCTCTGATCCACGATCAGTAGAAGATTAAAGCGGCATACCTGGATATTGTTCAGTATATATGCAATATAAATAAAGAGACAAAATATCTATCTCCAAGTTCAGCAACAACAGAAAGGTAAAGATAGGCAATAGTTGCCTTTAAACGATTATTTGGAATAACCCAAAGGCCTAACCACTTCTCCGACCATTTATCTCGTAAGCCCCATATTGCAAATCCAATACTGACAAGTTTGTCATGCCCATCAGCACTCCATTCGTAGTGAGGGCCAATGCTAGTCAAGATTCCTCGATGAATTTTTTTTGAGGTGGGCTCACGCTGAGCAAACCCATCTGGATCAAGAATACACATCTCCCTATCAATGGCAGCCCTATGAAATGTTAACTACTGACATCATTCAAGTATAAATACATACCTTGTCAAGCATGTGCAGGTATTAAGTCCAATAAGTTCTCTAGTTCTTTTAACATCTTGGCAGCCCGATGGATCTTGAGCCATCTGAGTTGCAACAAGCTGACGTATTTCCTCATCTGCCAAAGATGCTGTCATTGCACCACTAGCTTTCAGCCCCATTTCCTGGGCACAATGAGTGACAGAGGCTTCACTAAAGCAAGAAAATAGTTAACTGAGGAGTTGAAGTATAATGAAAGTGGTACATACAATAATTGAATCTTGTGTTCAGTCCAAAGAAGCTTAGAAATTGTCTTGTGACTGGTGATGTTGCGATTGTAGTAACCTTTGATGAGAGCACAGACTGTTGGATCATTTTTAGGGGCTACAAAAACATCAGATAGATTAATGTTACACAAAAACAAGAAGCATAAGGCTCACGGCAATTCTTGTGCTGGTTCTTACCAGCTGGATCATTTGAGCTAGACATAGAGGCCATTGCAAGCATTACAGGAGAGTGAGAGAGTGTCTGTGAAAAGTAGTGAGAAGTGCTGGTTTATAGACAGCTGCGCTGTAACTTTTTATACTGTTTAGTCGACATAATCTAAGATCTGGACAAGTCTCAACTTACTCAATGAGGCATCTTTGACAAGTTTGAAGAACACTTCTAAAACACAAGGTGCAAAATTGTCAACAAAAGACTTGCTATAAGTAGACTTTTCCGCACCTCCAGGCAATGTCAAACTGGCAGATTTTTGAGGGATCTGTAGCCTAGACTGACGTGAACAATGACTAAAATGAATTCATCAGCAACAAGACAAAGGTTTGTCTATAAGTAGAGTGTTCCACACCTATATTGCATAATGTTTTGCCCTATAAACATTAATATCTGACTCAGTTGTTCATGGAATGATCTGTGAGGCGTGTGTGACCTGTATTGCATAATGCTTTGCCCTTCTCGCTCAGTTTCTGACTCGGTTGTTCATGGAATGATCTGTGAGGCATGTGTAACCTGTATTGCATAATGCTTTGCCCTTCTCGCTCAGTTTCTGACTCAGTTGTTCATGGAATGATCTGTGAGGCGTGTGTAATCTTTCATTTGAAAGGAGGCACAATAAAGAAAAGATAAGGAAGAGGATTAGTGCAAACAGCCACAGCATCATGTTGCAGCCCAGAAAAATAAATTAGCTCATCCAAAGTGAACAAGAGGGCTCCTATGTGATACAAATAACAAATGTATGTTGTGTATGATGTAAATATCAAGAGAGAGGAGGGAAGGTGAATCGAAAGGCAACAAGAAAACTATAATATACGACATGTATATAATGAACAAGAATATCTAACTAAGTACTAGCTAAAGACTTTCCATCTTCAGAGAAGGAGAAGGAAAGCCATGGCGCAGTGGGCCGCAAATGTTGTCTGTGCTGCTCCTAGTGTCATCTTTGATCTCGACAGCACAGTTGTCCAACTCAAGCTTGGGGCAGAGAGCCTTGCACTTATGTTCTCTTAGCCATTTCTTCATTGCTACAAAACTTCTGTCCCAGAACCCAGTATTCTGCTGAGACCTAAAATAAAGTTGTTAAATAAGAAGCAAGGATGGAATAGAACTTAAGAATGTGCTTGAGGATCATATAGAATAATTTCATTGTCGGGGCCAACAACTCCTGATATTTGTAAGTGTAAGCCTCAAGAATAAGGAAGATATGAAAGAGGGCATCACATACCCTAAAGATCAGTCATCAAAAGAGTGCCACCACTGTCTACAAGGACGTGATGTGCATACGCATCAACAACATGGCCAACAGGATCACTGTTATTACCTGCTTTGTCACAGCCACTGAATTTCCTTTCTGTATGGAGACCCTTGGTGGAGAGTAAGGGCACAGCCAAAAACTCTTTAAAGACAAGACTTCTAGTATCCTTCTCATCATTTTGAGGTGGAGGTGGGAGTTCGGTTGTTATTGAACCGAGAAATGCACCAGAAATATTTTATCAAAGGCCTGATAAGTATTAAGACAGTTAAATAAAGTTTGATAGACAAAGTCACTTACTCTGGATGTTGACTCCATGTGCATCTGCTCTGCGTTTGAAGGAATTTGCAAAGTACTGTCCCAGCGTCATGAGGCGTAATTCAGCAGCCAAGTCGATGAAGTTTTGAGACTGTGTCATGACAATGGGCTTGCACTGGAAAATTGCATACTGCTTGTTGTCAAAACGGCCCTAGGACATAATATAAGACTTGATAGAATAAAGAGTACCACAGAAACCAACTTACTGAAAATACAAACTTCATCAAACTTTTAGCAAGGTACCCGCCCTTTGATTGGCCTCCTAGGACATGAGACTGCCAGTCATGAGCAATTTTGATGGTCTTTTCCTTGATACCAATATGTTCATTGATATTTCCTTCTGTATCCGCAGTAAAAGTAGTAGCTATGAACCGATAATGGTCAAACTGTACTTCTACATCAACCAATTCATCAGCCATTGCAATTTTTTGTGGTCGAAATGTGCTAGTATATTGTGGTACTGATGACAAAAGACCTCAACAGTAACAAGATGTGTCAAATGAAAAAGGTCGAGTCAAATCTGCAACTCACTTTTTGAAGCCTTCCGCTTCACACTGAGTCCTTGCTTGCACACAGTTGAAGGTGCCACTAATGGGCATGTGGACTTATATGACTCCAGAACTATGTCATCTTCATCATCGGTGTTCTGAAGAGTACTATCTAGTGAATAATTATGATAAATAATAGATTATTGACTCACAGGAACAATATGGTAAACAAATACTCAAAGAGGAATCGTCTTCGATTTAACATCTGCATTGTCCAGATGCCCTGCACTTTTCAAAGAGTTGAAGAAAACCTCAATAGTTTCTACATCACTCCCAGTCTTGTATTCAAGTTGATGAACCTTGTTTGCTCCAACTCCAAATGTTGGTCTGGATGGATTATTGAGTGATGAAATGACAACATCAATAAAAAACATACTGCTCAAAATCAAGCTGGCTTGATCAAAATTGATGAGAAGGTGGTGATCTAAGAAATGCTGCCTTAAGTTCAATTTTTGCATATTCAAACATGTTAGCGGTTGATTTCGACCCATTATATTTCTTGAGTAGAGGGAGAATTTGGACCTGGTATAAGGAGATGAGTATCTGAAGAGATTCAAACAAAAAAATATCAACACCTTTCTCATCGCAGTTCCATTCTGAGGGAAGATGGACAGTGCCATTTGAATAGTAAAGGTATTGCCTTTTACTTGTGCTTTAATAGTGGCAAGCGCTTCTTTGGCCCTGTGAGCCACTTGAAGGGCAGAATTCATTGGCCGCTTTGAAGGTTGATTGATTCGATACTCTGACGCTGATTCATGATGTTCGACAGAATGCTCAAAAAGGCTTTTGATAAGCACAGCATCACCTAAATAACCAAATTTCAGGTCTCCGGAGATTGCTCGAAAAGTTGAAGCATATACTTTCAATGTCTGGCATTCTTTTTGTATTCGTACAGGCACCACATCTCGGTGTTTTGAGAAACCGATAGACAATGGAACATCCTTGACACTGTGGCTTGGCCTTGATTATGATTTAAGCTTAACTATAAGAATATCATGCAAGACAATTATTAAACTTACTTCTACCACTTTGCATTCCTCATCGGATGTCACAGTCGCAAGTTCTTGACACTTCTTACATATCTCTGCACTCAGATTGGGAAAAATCATGCCACAATCTCTGCAAAGACCCATTGAAAAAAGTCGAATAACTTGTGGGCAATTTGTTGATATGCTCTAGTTGGTGTTCGAACTCTAGTGCAGCCACCAAACCTTGTTTTCAAAACTAGAAGAATCAGCGATTTTTGTATCAGGATAAATGGAGTTGATGTAATCCTTTAGCCGATATTAACCTACTGTTCTAACTGTAGACAATAATCGATAGAGTGCAGACAAGATAGGTATGAGATAATGTGCAGTATGTATTGTAATGATATACTATTAATACAATTTTCAAGCAATTACTGCAACCATATTTTGACTCGTTGTTATGGGTGGACCTCCTCCATCTGGTGAAATCACACAGTCGGCTGCCTGAGCTGGATCAAGAGCGAAGATTTTGCCTGATACACCCATGAGTGTACCATCCAAAATCATAACTTTTTCACTCTTGACAGAGGGTTGCAGTGGAGTGACATACTTTAGAGGCACACAGAGCTTATTCTGATTGACTTGAACCAATGCAAAAGAGCCTTCAGTTCCAACCCATAACCCCCTTCTACCCTCATAGTCATCATGGTTCCAACCCGAATCGTTGACCACAGGTTTTGTGTGCAATGATTGCACTTGAACCTTTTTTCCAATGAAATTTTTGTTGTCTATCCAAGCACAATATGCTAATGGATTGTAAGATGCATGAAAGTGTTAAAATTCGAAAAAACGTACGAAATGCAGAAGATGGATTTGGAGTTTGTGAAGTTGGATTCTATGCTGGACTAAGATAAATGCTTGAATCACAAGGAAGAGGAGTTGAAGCTGTCAAAGAGACAGAGGACAGAGGGATATCGAGCCCAGCCGGTGAAGCAATATTGGAAGGCAGTGGCTCGATGTATTCCAAACCAACTCCTGCATTTTCGGGGATCAATAGTTTCATGTTTCGGTCATGACTGAAGAGGATTGTAGGACTCAATAACTTTGAATACAATAAGTATTTCTAACTTACTGGTGGGCCAGATTCGAGAGATGAAGGGGTTCTTAACGAAGAGTGGCATTAAGTTCCACTAGAACATTGTTCACCAGTGTCGATTTGATGATTCCCTCATAATTTTTAAAGCGATGATTACCAATGACACGGATGTGACGTCCCACAAGATGGCAATTGCGATTTTTTCTAAGTTAAAAAGAGTTAGCCATTGATCTTGAATAATAAATAACTATAACTCACTTGATTAATAGATTATCCTCAATCCCAATGTCTAAACTTGGTCTAGCACTATGAGCATTGAGAGTAACTAGACTGTGATAGAAATTAACACAGTCTATACGTGTTTCAATCTAAAAAGAAATTCATCAGCCTACTGTTCAAATAAGAAAAACAGATTCCACATCTGCAATGCAACATCATGGTTATATATCGAAAGCATGTCTCCATCAATTGAAGTCACCCAACCCATGAAACCCTCTTGTTGTCCAAATGCTACGACCACCTCATCTCCAACAGATATTCTCTTCTGCAGATATTTGACCAGCACAAGTAAGTGTAAATTTTGGTCGTGAACATCTACTGTTGCTATTCCTCCTGTAACGCTGTATACAGCACCGATAACTCCTCGAGTATCTCCATCTGTGACCTTGACATTGTCTCCAGTGCCAATAAGCTGAGTACCCATTCTTTGCAAGGTGCGTTCAAAACATTCTACAGGTATTATCTGCAAGTTCTGGAAATGTGCAATCTTAGCTGAAGTCGGGATAGCTTGGAATTTGTCAGTCAATAAGCATAGATAGCCATCTAGATATGTCTGCCCGTGGAATTCCCACTCTCCTGAAGGTAGCAGGTGAACAGATCCATCTCCCCAGACTGCTTTGATCTTTGCTACATCAAGTAAAGCTGCGTCAGGGTGGCGTAGTCGATAAGATTTCGAATTAGATGACTCAGCATTGATGCGTTTCTGCTTGGTGAGGTGCTTCAGATGGGGTACAACATATACTTCCGCTCCAAAGTCGTTATAGTCTGCAATGTAGACCAAGTCTCCGTTAAACGGCCGTTGTGTCAATCGGACCCAAGTTCCACTCAAAGGAGTGAAGAGCTTCCGTTCTCTAAGGTATTTTGGCCATTCTGATGGGTCAATTGGGTGGACCTGCCATCAGTAGTAAATGTCAGAAACACCTCTACAAAGGTCTTGTACGTTTTTGAGTCTGAGAGCCTCAATCACGATACAATCTGGTCAGGAAATAAAGCCGATAATTGATTTAACATTGAAAGCATCATGTTTGCTATGAATAACCTTTTCCATGAGAATAAATGAGGTGGTCTCCTCATACCCTGGCTGAAAAGAAGGAAGATAAAATAAATCAAAGAGAACTGGAAAAGGCTTACTTTGACAGCAACTCTCCAAAGTCCTGTCAGTCCTTCAAAAGCTATACTGACAGATTGATGAGGTGATTCGGTCGATGGAAGTCGTTGACTGCTAGAGCAGGCACGAGCATGAGCTAGTAAAGCATTCCATTCGATGTCATTATCCACCTGGTGCCGTTCAACAGCAAGTAAGTGGTGAGAGAGACTTCGATCTAGTGCGACAGGTCCACTGTCTTCAATAAAGTCGTCTAGAATACATAGTCAGCCGTAGGTAGATAGAATAAATGTACAATCTACCATTATCATATAGTTCTTCCTCCACAGAGTCTTCTTCTTCAACCTGGGCCTCAACATCGATAAATTGAATCTACCAAGTAGTGTATCAGTCAGTCAGCCCCAGCTCGATACTCTAAAACATACCTCACACCTAACTTTCTTCTTTGGTCACACATCTTTACTGTTACCTTCAATACCAGACATATTTTATTACCGAAGTTGAGAAATGCGAGAAATCGTTCAATTCAAAAGTCAATTCTAACAATCTAACTATCAATACAACGACTAATTACTAGTGTTAAGATATGGCATAACAGAAAAACATACAAAGTGCAAGTGACATATATTTAAGCAGCCCCTCAACTTTAGGGTGGCTTTCTGAGACTGAACCTGATCATGTGCCCAGGAAATCCCAAGTCACATGCACTGATCACATGTATTAGTTTCACGTGCAACTATGAGTGCGATGGGAAAACTTACGAGATCATGTGCCTGGCAAATCCTGAGTCACATGTACTGATCACATAGATTGGTCTTACGTTGATGACGCCCAAAGTTTTGGTCAGTAACAAATATATTAATAGTGTTACCGTACCAAAAGCTTGCGTTGGGCACGCTATAAGTGATGTGAGGAGTCCTGGGCAGGTCCCAGAGAATGCGCCTATGAAAATAAAGTGAAACCGGAAAAGGGTCGGCAAGTGTCAAGCGCTAAGGTAAAGCGCTTATGAAAGAAGTGGTAAGTGCACATGGCAATGTCAGTAGCAAGAATACGGTAAGCTTAGCGAGGTCTAAGCGTCGTTAATGCCTGCCGTAGCTGCAAGGCGCAAATAGGTCAAAGGCTAGCGATAGTCTGCAACTGCCAATGAGTTCGACGTTGCCGACTGTAAATGAGGTCTTGAGCGTAAGGGAGACTGAAGTAAGGGGAGCAGGAAACTCTGTTCTCTCCTTCGATGGATATGTACAAGTCAGTAAGTACTTTTTATACTACAAGGAGTTCACCGTCATCAGTGACTAACCATTGCCAAAGTGCGGTCAACTAGAAAATTTCATAGGGGTAGCTCCAACAGTTTCAGATCCCTACCGTCCATTCAAGACCCTTAGCGACACCAGGCAGCAGATTGCGAAGCTAAACCATCAATCCATCACCCTTCTGTCTATCCAAATGCTTAGCGATGTCAGGCGCCAAATCGAGGTGCTAAGCGATGTCAGACGCCAAGGTCAAACACCAAGCTGTCCATCAGTTTTTGATAGATCATCAGGCTTCTCCCTAAGCGCTGTTGTCAGTGACTGATGCCATCTGTCAGTTGTCATTCTGTCTGCCGTCGGTGCTATTACTGATCAGATCTGCTTCTTGCCATGCACGGCTGTCAAATATTGCCAAAATTGGTTAGTTAGCGCACGCTAAGGTATCCTGAGCCTGTGCCGTGTTGCCGTAGCCTGCCGTTGATGCGCTGATCCTGTATGGGGTCCTATCAACGTGCATCTATTAGTATGGTGGAGAAAACTTACGAGATCATGTGGCCGGCAAATCCCAGGTCACATGCACTGATCACATGTGTTAGTTTCATGTGCAACTATGAGTGTGACGGGAAAACTTACGAGATCATGTGGCTGGCAAATCCCGAGTCACATGTACTGATCACATAGATTGGTCTCATGTGCATCCATTAGTATGGTGGAGAAAACTTATGGGATCATGTGCCCAGCAAATCCTGGGTCACATGTGCTAAACTTATGTACTGGTCTCACGTGCAATTACTTGGATGATGAGAGAACAAACGAAAGAGGTTGGTAAGCAGGCGACATATATTTAAGCAGCCCCTCAACTTTAGGGCGGCTTTCTGAGACTGAACCTGATCATGTGCCCGGGAAATCCCGAGTCACATGCACTGGTCACATGCACCAATCTCACGTGCTCCCCGAGCGAATTCAGGTCAAAATAATAAGTTACTGGTGGGTTATAATGCTCATTTCTAATGTAACGGGGTGCCAGACGTCACGCCCCGAAATTACTGATCCGCTAGGGTAGTCAACCGACCCTGAAGGGTAGTCAGCACTTGTGGAGCGAAATCCTTCCTGATACACATGGTGCACGGTAATCCACGTGCAGCATGTGAGACGTGGCGGTCGGCTAAAACGTTTCTCTTTGACTTGTACGATGCAGATATGAACGACATAGACATATTAAACAACTCATCACCTCTCTGTGACCATGACGATGCTGCGCGATTCCTCTCTCGGCTGTGTCCAGATTCTGTAAAGCAGAGCGTGGAAAATGGACTTGGCTCCCCTGAGTCATTTGCTTCTATATTATACAGGAAACCGGACCTTTTTCGCTGCGTCGAGGATGCGCGAGCATCAGGGAACATGGAAGACTTTGAAGACATCTGGACGTCTTGTACAAGTACGTCATCTAGTCTCCTTCAGTTATTGATCTTATTGTTTTTCAGAATATTTCAATCGTGTCAAGACTGGTAGAGAAAACTTTTTTCACCCTGACCGTGTTCCTGTTATTCTTGAAAAATTTTATCCAAAGTTAAATGATCTGATTAATGGCAAGGCTGAAAAGGTCCTTTGGACCTTAGATAGAAGTGATATAGGCGACACGTCCGATACGGAGGGGCTAAACCTATGTTCTCTCTCAAAAAAGCGCAGACCACCTTCAATGCTTCTTCATGAGCTAGGAAGCTTTGAAACTGACCCTGTCCTTAGGAAACGAGTACAGAGATTGTTCCGTAAAGGCCACAACACGTGCGTCTTGCTCCGTTCTCCCACATCTCTTGGACCTTATGACTTGATACAGATTTTTAGTCAATGCGTCGGCGACTGGTAAAACCCGTTTGCTGTACGAAGGCCTTTGCAAGCACTGGGGACTTTATATCACCTGCCATGCGGATGAAGGGGAAGCCCGTGCCCTTGATACAACTCTAGACCGACGCATTTATTATGAAGGAGATTTTGTGCGAGTGCTTCCACCTCGATCGTCTCTGGCCTTTGGACCCATTTTGGCCAAAAACAGAGAGATTGCGGCCCGCCGATTTTCCGCCACACTCCTAGCTCATCTTCTCATTCTGAGGAACTTTTTGAAGGCTTTTAACGCTCTTAATGGAGTTGAGACTATACAAAAACGTCGATGGCTTCTGGCTCAGCTAGCATACCGGATTTTAGACCGGTCAGATCCTTTCCGAGAAATCTTGGTCGCGATTGATTGGGGATCCTTGGAATATATAAATGAGCAGTTGACAAAGGTCATCAAGGACATACAACTTCTGTTGCCTGATTCGGTAAGGACAGATGGATTTTTTGTTGTCATCGATGAGGCAAACGTGGCAATCCGAGAGAAGTGGTCCTCTGCAGATGGTGATTCAGAGTCGTATCCCGCTCTCGAAGACATCATACGTACATGGAGAGATTGTCTTGCATCTTTCGAAGGTATTCCCATCACGTTCGTGGTTGCAGGGATCCAAATCCCTCAGAGTTACTTTCCTCCATCCTCACAAGAATGGTCCTCTTGGAGGTGGACTTCGGACACAGGTGATTTTGACGATCCAGAAACCCAGAAAAAATACATACTCTCATTCCTCCCGCCCTCTCTCGCGCAGACTCCAAAAGTGGAAGCTCTCTTTAGGCGTATTTGGGATTGGTGTAGGCCAAGGCAAGTCTCTAATGTATGTTTAGCATGATAGTTACTAATGGCGTTGATTGCAGGCACAGGCTGACCGCTAGTTTGGTAGCCATGCTGTTGATGGACGGAGCTGTTCACCCTCACAGTGTCCTCAATGAGTACATCAAAAAGCTCACGGGTTTTGCTATGTTTGATGCCGAAACTAAGGATTATGTCACGGATGAAGGGCAATGCGATGTAACGGCATTTTTTTCTAACATTGGAAGCCTTGTGGAAAGTGAGAAATACAATGAGCTACCTGCCAAGCAGAATTGTCACCGTTTTTCTTTTAGGTCGCCCCCCAGTCAAGTCGACAACGCATGAAGTCATCATGCACTATATCATAACTGGCCATCATCCACCATGTTTTGGGATTGGCAGAGTCGATCTCGTCAGTTCTGGCGTCGGTCAGTTCAAAGACGGGGATATGAGTCAGATATCATTAGACCAGCCGGGACCTCTCATCGCTGCTGCCATCTGGCTTTCTGACAGGTCTCCTTACAATGAAAAGCCACGATCTCTGACTTCATTCGCCGCCTTTTGTTCCTAT
>QFEW01001604.1:0-28259 GCA_003316525.1 Termitomyces eurrhizus
GCTAATATAAGTAATGGATGAATGTTGACATATTTACTAGCAACTTCAACTCAATACCTGGCCTCGTTCACGCAAAGCAGTCTTCAATGCTGATCTTGAAAATACAAAACAATTATCTCGTGGACCTTGCACTCCAGATACTCGTATTTCTATTCTTGAACAAATTTATAAATGGGCACAAGATGTAACACCAGAATCTCCTCATGTTTTCTGGTTAACTGGCCAAGCAGGATCAGGAAAATCAACAATTGCATATACTGTGGCCCAGCATTTCAGTGATGAGGCTTTAAATATGCCTTGTATTCTTAAAGCCTCATTTTTTTGCTCTCGACAGTTTCATGATACAAAACATAAGAGATTCATCATTCCAACACTTGTATATCAGCTTGCTCGAAATTCAAAGTTATTTGCACAATCCTTGCATAATGCTGACAAGTTTGACTCAGTTGATATACTTTCAAAGCAGATGAAAGATCTTTTAGCCGATCCATGGCAAAAATCTATAAATAAACATTCAAACGATCTTTCATCATATCTTATTGTTATTGATGCTTTGGATGAAATTGAAGGAAGAGAAGGGTTAACTTTTCTAAAAGACCTTTTTACAATGATCAATGATAATTATTTGTCTGGCCTCAAATTCCTTGTTACAAGTCGACCAGATCCTGAACTTGCTCATTTATGTGAATCATTTACATCAAAGGCTGTTTGTCATCTATATGATGTTGCTAAAGAAGATGTTCAAAAAGATATTGAAAAATACTTGCATTATAGTCTTCCAAAACTTAAAAATGATCATGGACTTGACACTCTTGCAAAGAAAGCAGATGGTCTCTTCATATATGCTTCAACTGCAGTTAAATATATATCCTATCCTGATCGATCTACTTCAATGGAACAAGAAAAAAAATTGAAAAGATTACTTACACCTTATGCACATTCTCTGCAAACAAATCAATTCTCACAAGTTAATAATATTTATTGTCAAATTTTGTCTGAGGCTTTTAGTGGCTTTGAAAATGATGATCTCAATGCTCGGTTAAAAGTTTTGCACACACTTCTTTGTGCAGAAGAACGTATATCTCCTTCTCTTGCTGCAATACTCAATAATTCTAAAGATGTAGATCAGGCTCAAAATGTTGTTGAAAACCTCCATGCAGTTCTGTTTATTAAAGATGAATGTGTTTTTTGGTACCATGCATCCTTTCCTGATTTTATTTTTGAACAAGCTTGTTCAAATATTACTATGCAAAAATATGCACTGAATATGAGTTGTAATGCAATTGATCATAATAAGTTTCTTGCTACTCAGTGTTTCAACATTATGATGACAGGCCTCAAATTTAATATATGTGGCCTTGAATCATCTTTTTTATTTGATAATGAAGTATCTGATCTTGAAAGTAAAAAAAAAACAATTTCCAATGAATTAAAATATGCATGTAAACATTGGGCTCATCATGTACTTCAATCTATGGCCAATACTCTTGATCCGAGTACATTTAAACATCTTTCAGGCAAAATATCACAATTTCTTTATGATAAATTTCTCTTCTGGATAGAAACTATGAATCTTATGCAATTATCTCATGATTGTGGAACAGCCATTTACCAAATAGCTAAAAAATTCTCTGAGGTAAGACTGCTAATTTAGTCTAGTCTTTTTGTCAAGCTAATTATAATAAATAGCATGCAAAAGAATCTCCAGATTTAATGAAAGATCTTCAGGATGCTATAAACTTTGCTAAATATTTTAGTGCAAATAAGGTAGCATTATCAACTCCTCATCTTTATTTGTCTGCATTATTAACATGGGAAGGTGGTAATTTTATAACACAATGGAAAAATCAATTTAGATTTTTGCCATGGATTGAAGGTTCCAAAGTGGAAGCACTATTGCTTAAATTAAATCCTTACATTGAAGTCAAATGTGTTGCATACTCACCTGATGGGACTCAAATTGTGTCTGGATTTACCAATGACTCTCTGTGTATGTGGGATATCTCAACTGGAAAAAAAGTGCAAGAGTTCCAAAGTGATATTGGTCAAATAACACCTGTTGCTATTTCACCTGATGGGACACAAGTTGTATCTGGATTTAATGATAACTCTATAAAGGTGTGGAATGTATCTAGTCATTATATGCAAAGCTTCAATGACGATAATGATATCACATCTATTGCTTTTTCACCTGATGGAACTCAAATTGTATCTGGATCTAGTAATAAGTCTATATGTGTGTGGGATGTATCAACTGGAAAGAGGGTGCAAAATTTACTAGGCCACACTAAAAGTGTCTCATCTGTTGCCTTTTCACCTGATGGGACTCAAATTGTATCTGGATCTTATGACAAATCTATAGGTGTGTGGAATGTATCAACTGGTAAAAAGGTGCAAGAGTTACTAGGTAACACTCATAGTGTTTTATCTGTTGCCTTTTCACCTGATGGAACTCAAATTGTATCTGGATCTGGTGATAATTGTGTAAATATATGGGATGTTTCAACTGGTAAAAAGGTGCAAGAGTTACAAGGCCACACTAATTGGGTTACATCTGCTGCCTTTTCACCTGATGGAACTCAAATTGTATCTGGATCTGATGATAAATATATATGTGTGTGGGATGTATCAACTGGTAAAATGGTGCAAAAGTTACTAGGCCATACTCATAGTGTCAAATCTGTTGCTTTTTCACCTGATGGAACTCAAATTGTGTCTGGATCTTATGACAAATCTATATGTGTGTGGAATATATCAACTGGTAAAAAAGTGCAAGAGTTACAAGGTCACTTTCATCATGTCAACTCTGTTGCCTTTTCACCTGATGGCACTCAAATTGTATCTGGATCTGCTGATAAATCTGTATATGTGTGGGATGTCTCAACTGGTAAAAAAGTGCAGAAATTTAGTGGTGACTTTATCAGTTCTGTTGCATTTTCACCAGATGGGACCCAAATTGGATGTGGGTCACAATATAATTGTTTATATGTATGGGATGTATCAAGTGGTAAAAAGATGCAAGGGTTACGAGGCTACACTTTTTGGGTTACCTCTCTTGCCTTTTCACCTGATGGGACACAAATTGTATCTGGATCTGATGATAACTCTATATATGTGTGGGATATATCAACTGGTGAAATAGTGCAAGAGTTACAAGGCCACACTGATTGGGTCACATTTGTTGCTTTTTCTTCTGATGGAACTCAGATTGTCTCTGCATCTGGTGATAATTGTATATATATATGGGATGTCTCAACTGGTGAAAAGGTACAAGAGTTACTAGGCCACACTGATAGTGTCACATCTGTTGCTCTTTCACCTGATGGAACTCAAATTGTATCTGGATCTGATGATAAATATATATGTGTGTGGGATGTATCAACTGGTAAAAAGGTGCAAGAGTTACTAGGCCACACTAATAGTGTCACATCTGTTGCTTTTTCACCCAATGGAACTCAAATTGTATCTGGATCTAATGACAATTCTATATGTGTGTGGAATGTATCAACTGGTGAAAAGGTGCAAGAGTTACTAGGCCATACTAATAGTGTTGCATCCATTGCCTTTTCACCTAATGGGACTCAAATTGTGTCTGGATCTTATGACAAATCTGTGTGTGTATGGAATGTATCAACTGGTAAAAAAATACAAGATTTACAAGGTCACCTTTATAATGTCAACTCTGTTGCCTTTTCACCTAATGGGACTCACATTGTATCTGCATCTGGTGATCAACATATATATATGTGGGATGTATCAACTGGTAAAAAAGTGGACATGTTTATAGGAAGCACTTTTCAGAAAATAATAATTACTCTTTCACTTTTTCCAACTCAAATTGCATCTGAATCTTGTGATAAACATGAATTTATGTGGCATTTTCCAACTGGTAAAAATTTTAAAGACACAATGTTAGTTGACCATTTTTTGGTCACATCTGTTGCCTTTTCACCTGATGGAACCCAAATTGTATCTGGATCAGGTGATAGTTGTGTATATGTATGGGATGTCTCAACTAGTAAAAAGGTGCAAGAATTTGAAGGACACACAAATACTGTCACATCTGTTGCCTTTTCACCTAATGGGACCCACATTGTATCTGGATCTGATGATAAATACATATGTGTGTGGGATGTATCAACTGGTAAAATGGTGCAAAAGTTACTAGGCCATACTAATAGTGTCAAATCTGTTGCTTTTTCACCTGATGGAACTCAAATTGTGTCTGGATCTTATGACAAATCTATATGTGTGTGGAATATATCAACTGGTAAAAAAGTGCAAGAGTTACAAGGTCACCTTTATCATGTCAACTCTGTTGCCTTTTCACCTGATGGCACTCAAATTGTATCTGGATCTGCTGATAAATCTGTATATGTGTGGGATGTATCAACTGGTGAAAAGGTACAAGAGTTACTAGGCCACACTGATAGTGTCACATCTGTTGCTTTTTCTTCTGATGGAACTCAGATTGTGTCTGGATCTCATGACAACTCTATATGTGTGTGGAATGTATCAACTGGGGAAAAGATGCAAGAGTTACAAGGCCACACTCTTGATATCACATCTGTTGCCTTTTCACCTGATGGGACTCAAATTGTATCTGGATCTTATGACAAATCTATATGTGTGTGGAATGTATCAACTGGTAAAAAGGTGCAAGAGACACCAGGCCACACTGATAGTGTCACAGCTGTTGCCTTTTCACCTGATGGGACTCAAATTGTATCTGGATCTGATGACAACTCTATATGTGTGTGGAATATATCAACTGGTAAAAAGATACAAGAGTTACAATACTTTACTCTTTATATCTCATCTATTTCCTTTTCACCTGATGGAACTCAAATTGTATCTGGATCTTATGAGAAATCTATAAGTGTGTGGGATGTATCAACTGGTAAAATGGTGCAAAAGTTACTAGGCCATACTAATCGTGTCAAATCTGTTGCTTTTTCACCTGATGGAACTCAAATTGTGTCTGTATCTTATGACAACTCTATATGTGTGTGGAATATATCAACTGGTAAAAAGATACAAGAGTTACAAGATTCTTATGCTTATGTTACCGTTGCATTTTCACCTGATGGGACTCAAATTCTAGCTGTATCTATTGGTAACTTCATAAATGTGTGGGATGTCTCAACTGGTAAAAAAGTGCAAGAGTTACATGGTGACATTTATGTCACATTTGTTGCCTTTTCACCAGATAAGACTCAAACTGTATCTGTATCTGATTATAAATTCATATGTGTGTGGGATGTATCAACTGGTCAAAAGGTGCAAGAGTTCCAAGGCCACATTAGTGAGGTCAAATCTGTTGCCTTTTCCCCTGATGGCACTCAAATTGTATCTGGATTTGCTGACAAATCTGTATGTGTATGGGATGTCTCAACTGGTAAAAAGATGCAGGAATTTCATGGCCACACTGATACTGTTACATCTGTTGCATTCTCACCTGATGGACTCCAAGTTGTATCTGGCTCTGAAGATCACTCTATAAGAGTATGGAATGTTTCAACTATTCAACAGCTACATAGCACCAAACCTAGTCTAGTAACATCTGATAAACTTATAACTTATGAACCTCAAGTTCTTTCCCCACCTGAACCTTATGATGAATCTGTATCAGAGGAGAATACTTTCTCTACTGAAGTAATGCAACAATCACAAGACTATAACAATAGAGCCACATCTACAATGTTCTCACTTGATTCAACCCAACACATCTCTGAATCCAGTGACCAACCTCTTCATCCATCACAGATAGTCAATCTGCCATGGTATTCTACTTCTGATGGATGGATTTTGTCTTCTTACAATGATACTCCTTTAATGTGGGTTCCACCAAACATTCTTCAGGTCCTTCGTCATTCCAACAATACTCTCATTATTTCTCGATTTGGTTCTCTTTCTCTTGACCTATCTCAATGTAGGCTTGGTCATCAATGGACAGAATGTTATGCACCACAAGATGCCCAGTCTCAAGATAGCCAAAATCGTAGGTTTTTTTTATCACACTTAAATTAGTCTATACTCATTTAAAGAATCAGAAATAATGGAAATTGATCAAGAAGAATGATTCTGCAAATTTGTTTCAACATATGAGAAGGTTAGTATCTCTGCAAAGTAGCATTAGATCTCTGACTCAGATGTACATAATTTAGTCAGGCTGTAGCTATGAGATGGAAGTAACATAGGGCAGTGTGTAGTATAGTTTCATGCCCCCAATCAAAGTAACTGTTATGCACCTGTATGATTAAATGTATGTAAGTGGTAAGATCTATTCCTGATGTATACAAATGGAACTAAGTATACTTGTGGGATAAAGTCTAATATGTAAGTGTTGTGTGAATAGTAGAGATCCTCACAAAGAGGTGAGACTGGGCACAATGGTAGCATCAACCTCAACAGACAATAATCAAGAATATACATGGCATGAGGCTGAACAGAAAGAGGTTCAGTTGATGGATTTGAATATACTGTAGATCATCCATGGACTCAAGTTGAAGTACCCACCTCGCATTTAATTTACCTCCTCAAAATGCCATCAATAAGTGTGGTATACATACTTTTAAATCCACAAGCAAACTTGTGTCATTGGTCCAAAAATTATACAATGCTTGTCAACACGTATTTTCAAGTTGTGTAATAAGTATAGTATACAATGGTATGCAAGAGAGAGATAACCAAGAAAGGAATGTCAATATATGCATATTGGTGAGAGTACAATAAAGTAAAGAAAAGGAGTGAATATACTTGCTCAATGGTGTGATATAATAGAATAAGGAACACAAGGATACAATGTATCAGATAAAAGAAAAGCAGGGATAGAGAATGAGTATATCTGAGCTGCCAACAGTAGATATGATAGAAATTATCATAGACCATTCGACAGGAAATTCGAATGGAGAGATGGAATGAAGAAGCTCATCACCTGGTTTAGGTGCCCACGGCCCTTTCAGCATCCATGCTTGAATCCATGACCTCCTCAAGCGGCTGCGCCTTTCCCTTGACTTTGGCCTTGATGCTCCCCCTGCCCCTCCCCACCGATACACCAGAATCCTTCCTCAACCTTGCAGGTGATGCAGAGGCAGAGCTCAACGTGATCATGACCTGCACCTTGTTGGCATCGGGGGACAACAGGCACGAAACAAAGGGCGGTGTGAGGATGAGGGGGCTGCTTGTTTTGGGCACCATCATTGTCGCATTCACAGGTTTGGCCTTTGGTTTGGATTTTGGTTTAGCACACGGTTTCAGGTTGGGTTTGGCAGATGAGGGCGCAGGGCCAGGGGAAGGGCAGGTAACATCATTGTCGTTGTCATGGATGATGTCCATCTGGTTGGACTCTTCAAGGGCAGGTGGTGGTGCGCATGTGTGGGCCTTCTTGTGGCCATTGGACAAGTGTGGGGAGGCATTCATCGATGGGTGCAAAGACGTTGCAGAGCTTGTCCTCATCTTGAGCGACGGCCCAACCATGCTTGCATGTGCTGCGCAGGGGCATGCCGCATCATAGATGCTTGCATGAGACAAGCTTGTCATCATGCATTGTCGAGTCTGCACAAAACCGTGCACATTTGGTGTCAGTCTGCATGATTTGTCAGCCAAGTGGGTTACAGAGGGAGAATGGAGAGACACACGGTATGCTGGCCCTCATAACACCACCTGTCTGGCAGGCCAATATCCCCATTGCCCTCCATGGTCTTCCCACAACAGCTCCATGTCATCTCATACAATGTTCCCTTGTCCTTTGATTTGGCCAACACATGCTCTACCTCTGCACTCTTGTCATGGGCAACAAGACAGCTCCTGTCTTCTCGATCTTGAAGAATGTCTTGTGGCACTGCATGCAGTGGAGCTTTGGCAGGGGCATTAGCAAGAGATGGTGGAAGGTAGCGGGGTTAAGGTCGGAGTGGAGGCAGGAGGCGGTATAGGTGTGGAACGTCTGAGGAGGGATGAAGAGGATATAAGCGTGGAGAGAGCCTATGTCGGGGGTGTTAGAGGCGGAGACAGAGTCAATGGGGGTCAGAGATGTGCACCCTTGCTGCAGTTGAATGTGAGCCTCGAATATACTGAGACTTGTTCGACTCTAGTAATTACTCTAAGACAGATGACCTTCTGTAAGTCAGTCTGATTTACAACCTCCAATTGACAGTGAAGCTTGTTGATTGACATACTTTGATGTGATGTTTGCAGCATGTGTTTTTAGAAAAGTAAGTGATTCATCAGCACAATATAATCTGCAGATTGTGGGGACAGGATCAACAAATTTGCATTGTGGTTCTAGACATCTAACAACACACATCCCATCCCAGTGCAATTGAGGCATAATATGGGCTGCTATTGTCAGTGTATAATAAACCCTTTTAAGAAGAATAGAAATCCACTTTTCTCCTATCTTCATAGGTAGATTCATAGATATCTGGTAAAAGCATTGAAGATACATTTCTTAGCTGCAGAGCCTGTTTTAAAGTTGATTTCCTGATAGTTTATGATTTTTTTTGCAAAACAGCAAAAGATAGTAGCTGCTAGTGCCACAAGCAATAATAATGCTTGCAGATAGAAATACAACATGAGATGGCTATATATGGATAAGATAGCAAGCACCATCTTGTTATCAATATTATTGTCAGAATTGTCAATAAGAAAGGGTGAGAAAAATATAGTCTTCTTCTTTTTGCTATTAGTATTTGCTGACTTTTCTTTATTTGCCTTATTTTTCTTTGTGATTTTTCAACTACTATTTAAGTGTTTTATCTCATGCCTCTACTATCTTCAAAGCATTTATTTTAGTATGTCTATTCTTAACTTCTCTTTTGCTTTGCTACTTCATGAGCTTTTGCATATGCTGCAATTATCAACTACATTGGTGATTGATGATAGCATAACTATTTGCTTCCTCATTAAAATGCTAGATGAGATTTTGACTTGAGATAGATTTTTCTAAAATGCATAGAAAGATTGCAAATGTAATAAATAAAAATTTGTGCATGTAAGCAAGAAACAGTGATGTGTAGATGTGACTGACAAATGATGTATCATATGAATAATAACAAGATACTTTTTAATTATCATTACATTGTACACATGTTACTTTTGGCATTTTCAATACAGTGAGTATTCTGTAATTGAATAAAGAGATCAGTCTCATACATAGCACTTTTATTGCTATGAAAAAAATTATTGTTCCAATGGAAAAATTTCTCATGCTTGATAAATGTAGGAGTAATTTTTAGAGGTTGTAGCTAAGTTACACAACTAGCAGAGAGAAATATAAAGTATAGTATAATATAATGATAACTATTCACTTAAAAGAGGAAAATCTCAAGAAAACAAGTCTGAGAATTCTGACTCACTTCAGGGCATGACAGAGATTTCTAGAGAAACATCTATTAGAAACAGGTCATGTGATTTCTAACAAGTATTTCTCAAGAAAATCTCATATAAATTTCTCAAGAAAATCTCATATAAAAGTGTCTATTTAGAAAATTTCTATGCTAGTTTTTGAAGGAACACTTGTTAAAAATCACGTGACCTGTTTCTAATTCATGTTTCTCCAGAAATCTCTGCCATGCCCTGAAATAACTATCAGATTAGCAAATTTACTAAAATAAACTGTGAGAAAAATTATGTTACAATAAATGTGCAAACCATTGCAATGTCATATTCTGTAATTACAAATAGCAGCACACAGAAAAAGTTAAAAAAAAAAGTATAATGTGATGGAACAAATAAAGCTAGGTCAACGAAAGATGTGGAACCGATGTAGAGAATGAAGGAACAATAGTTTTTTGGTGGGAAATATGAGCACATGCTCTATATGCAGAAGCAGCTGCAATAGGAGTGGTAGATGGATATGTGGGTCACACTGCAACCTGCTTAACATTTATCTGTCTCATAAAAAAATCTGTTCATTATCTACAAAAAATAGGAGGGTGGATTAGACAAAAGTTTTTAGTCTTAGAAGAAAATGAAAAAATTGTCTCATATATAGTTAGACATTGCTATAGTGATGATACTAACTGTAGTTGGATATGCTGGGCACTATGTAGTAAAACATTGTTTCTAGCATTTGGCATGCTTAGAGTGTGAGGAGTTCTGCCAGAGTCCTGGTGTGCTCAAGACAATAATATGTGGAGAGGCACTAGTAATTAGCGCTTCTGATATTACCTAGCAAACTGTAAGTGCTGAGATTCTGACAATGGTATTGCAAGAAAATGAAATAGTATAATATGAATGTGCCTGTTGTTGGCACTGTAGATGACAAAGACAATATAAACAATGCTAGCATTGGACTTTCTCAGAGATGAATCTGAGCTAGCAAGATTTGAACAGTGAAAATAACTGGGTTTCTAATTGCTGCTATTTACATGTCCAATAGCTATCTTTTATACTAGGCACTACTATAAATCAAAAATGAGTCCATCTGCAGTGCTACAACTTTGTGTCTTCTATTGTTGCTATAATTAATAGTGAACTGTCAATAGTGATCAATAGCATATAGATAATGGCAACCAATGGCTGTAAGGGTGACCTCTAGAGGCTGTGGCTCAGTCACACAGCTGGCAGAGGGAGATCCAAAGTATATTAGAATATATACTGACAATATCATGATAGCTACTCACCTGGCAGAGGGAGATCCAAAGATAACAAGTCTAGGGATTCCCTATGCCAGGTTGGATGCTTCTGGGGCCTCTGAAGCATGGGAAACAACTATACAGTACAACAAAGCCTTAAAAACTCAAAAATTGCCTATACAAACAATTGCACAAATAAGGGGCAAACTCTGGCAAACTCTGGCTTATATAAGTGGTCTGGAAGCGATGCTGAGGGGCCCACACCTGTCTGAATAGTAGCTAAAGAACTGGAGCACCTCAAGGACTGAGAGTAGTACTAGCAGATAGTGTCAGAAGAAATAAGAGAATGAATGAAGGGAGAGTAAAGAGATAAGGAGTGAGAAAAGGAAGAAATGAGGAGTCCCCTGACAGTTAGTCACTCAGAGAAGAGGGGATATTGTAGAATGAGTAGAATGGCATAGATAGAGGGCAGCCCTGTGTTGTGCCATTGTTGATGTCTATCCACACCAAGCAGTAATCATCGAACTTGAGACAGGTGCGGCAGTGGGAAAGCATGTGGTCTGTGAGCCAGACAAAGCTGGTGAGGATTCCAGCCTCTTTCATGTTGTGAATGAGGTAGGCCTTGACCATGTTGGGAAAAGCACCTTGCACATCTAGGAACAGCACTGTTGCTGCCTTGCCCAAGTGCCAAGCATCCTTAATCCTTGAAATCACTAGATGCATAGTGTCGGACATGTTGCAGCCAGGATGGCCACCAAACTGGCCTGCAGGGAGCATCCCATGCACCTTGGCTATGTGGCTTAAATCAGCAGCTACAAAGGTAGATAGGAGCTTTCTTATGGTGTTGAGAAGGCCAATCATGTGGTAAGCCTCTGCTGTGCTGTAGTCTGACTTGCCAGATTTACAAAGGACCAGGGTTGTCAACTCTAGCCAGCTCTGGTGGTAGACATTCAGCTCAAAAACTGTGTGGTATATAAAAAAGAGGTGGTTAGTCAAGGCATCAGCACATCACTTTAGGACAATGTTGGGGATGCCATCCAGGCCAGGGGCCTTGTGGGAGGGCAGGCCTGCAATAGCAGAGAGTATGCGCTCTCTAGAGAAGGGAAAACTGTCAGAGAGAGGCAGGGGATATGCAGAAAGGGGGATAGAGGGAGAAGGGGGGGAGGAGAAAAGAACGACTTAGCTAGGGCTGTGGCCTTATCAACATTGAAGGAGAGTGTCTTAGAGGCACCATCTATGTCAGCATGGAGGTCCAGAACCCTGTCACATGCAAAGTCAGTAGGTTTCTTGACTGCATACTTATTTGTGAGGTAGATCTGATAGGCATTGATGTTCTCAAGCCAGGATCTTCAGTGCTCCTCCTTAGCCTTGCAAATGGCAGTGTCCATTTCCCAAGCAGTACAGGTGGCTTCTGCCTTGGCTGGGTGGTCAGGGATGTCACAATATTTAAAAGATAGGTTACAAGCTCAGTGCCTAGCCATTTGAGGTCATCATTCCACCACCACTTGGTGTGTGGGCAAGGGCAGTGCATGGGAACAATGATGTCCAAGGAAATAACTTCCTGGATGATGGAGGTGAGGTCTAAGACCTTTCTGCTGAACTCCTCCATGGAGATAGATACAGCTGGTGATTGAGTGCCAAGGCACTTCTTCAGAGCATTGTTAAATTTCTCCCAGTCCACAGAGTGGAAGTCCTGGAAAGGTGGGGGGAAGGACTGAGCTATGGGCAGCTCAACAATCATGATAATGGGGAGGTGGTCAGCTAGCAAGGGGCAGAGAAATGCATTGACATCACAGAAAATTACTGGGTTGGCATCAGCATGGGACTTCCAGACATTGTCTGGGCAGGTCCACCTGTCAGCCATTGTATGTAGTGTAGGAATGCCCAGGAAGGGCAAGCTCCATGCTATAGTCTGAGAGCAGACTAAGGAACAGCTGTATGAAGTCTCTGGGGGAGTTGAGGCAGTGCTCAACTCTTGCTTGTCACTTGCACTGCTGGCTCTGTGGAAGGAGTTCTCCAGACATTTGTTCTTCTTATAGACACTTGCAAAGTGAGAGGAAGTGGAGCTTTGGATGCAGAGAGAGCCAATCTGTAATGATGAAGAGGTTGGAGCTGTGATGATACTGATACTATGCAAGAATTTGGCAAAAATATGTAATAATAAAATTGTAAAGCACTGAATGTAAATATGTATATACCTGTAGAACATAAAGGCAGTGATTGAGGTGTCATAGAAATGATTACTTATCTATAGGTACAGGTGTAAGCATCTTCTGAGTCTCCTCAACAGAACAGTACAGCTAATTAATACCCACACCTTGAATTTAAGTTGATTAATGATGCAGTACACATTGACTTGATACATGTTCAACTGCAGTACACTGTTTCTATATCCAACCTTCATTGTGTATTCCCACCTTTATGACATAAGTCATTCATGCTGGTCTGTTAACTCTTGTGTCAGGGCCTACTTCTCTGTTGTTCCCTCATTGTGCTTTGTCTCTAACCCCTAATCCTCACCCACTGTCCTCCTTAACGGTAAATCCTTCATAAAGAACACTGTAAGAGCACTGATTGCAACCATAATTTCCTCTGTGATTCATAAGTACAAAAGCTCTGCAGAAATGCCAGTTGTACATCATACTTCAAGGGGCCAGACAACATTGGAATTTCAGGGACAATATAGTAGACTATATTGGCATTGGCAGGAAATTGGTGAACTAGACTGGCAGGTAACTTTTGCTTCAGGGCACCCTGGAAAACTGTTCCACCAATGGCTACTCCCCATGCCTGAGCTGTGGTGTTTTTATGTATCACATTATATTGCTGAAAACTGACATTACCTGAGAGAAAACCTGCGAGAATGTGAGGACTGCAGCTGCTTGTGCATTTTCTGTCACAAGAAGAGGTGAGAGGACAGCAAACTGATCAAGGCTGGTCAGCATGAGGAATTGGTTTGAGTTTGAAGTCACCGGCATACTGAAGATGTATACAACAAACTGCCAGCAGTGCCCATAACCAATTCATACAAGATCAAAAACCCTATCAATGTTTTTAGCTTCAAGGTGATTAACAATCCCATGCCAATAAGCAGGATACACCATGCAATCAGGTTCTACAAAGCCAGACAGGAGTGTAACCGTTGGTTATGAGCTAGAACTATCTTGTGTGTTTCACACAATGCTGAATCAGACCACAGTATTGGATTGACTAGAACTAGAGTGAATACAAGATGTTATCTTACATAATATTCTACTGGAGGCATATAGCATTGTTGATGCTAGTAACAAGTGTGATGCTCCATTACATATCCTCCAATGAGACTGAATACTTGGTCTTATGAGAGGAGGTGAAGTGGACTGGAATAGGCATGGTAGTGCAAGCATTATTTGAGGATGCACATTGCGTTGCTGCAGGATGTTAGTGTCACACTCAAGGTAGTTGTGTCTTTCAAAAACACTGAATCGCTGATGAGCCTGCATTGTGGCTGGCTACAAATAGCACCAATACCTGCACCTCATATTGGCCCACTAGTACCACCAGAAGCGCCACGCTCTAGCACTTCTAGCGCTATTTTTCTCATATTTTTACACTAATAACTCGCAGCTACAGACTCCAATTACTCTCAGACCACTTTTTATGGCACCACTTATTCTTCGCACCACTACTTGACACCTTGCTGCACCTTGCCACTTGCACTCCAAGGCTATACATTTACACAGACACTTGGCATCAGTCAATCCAGCATAATGCTCTTAGCCAGTGGCAGTGCTTACAAGGGGAAATGATGAAGTATTTCCGTGACAGCATCATTATGGACCTTTTTACTATACAATTCAATTCACTGCATTTACTTACATTTTTATCAGTTCACTACCCTCTAGCGGCGCTTAACCTCTTAGCGTCAGCTAACTTTCTTTACTATAAATACTTACCTTTTATTAGTAGTCCAAAAATCAATTTGGCAGTAGGGATCATATCCCAACATTTTGGTCTCCATACACAACAGACTACCTCTTGTTGACCATGTCAAGCAAGAGGACTCTGCTCTAGTTTTCTATCTCTCTCTCTCTAGTGCCTTGCAACTACAGCTTGGCTTTCGTGCTTAGATCTGCTAAGCAATCTCATCCTTTTATTATCACATTCTAGGTGCTAACACTTAGCACCTCTTAGTGACCCTTTCCCGCATCTCTTAGCGCCTTCCTTGCAACTTTGCCACGCTCTTAGTGCTTCTCCTTAGCGACTTTTAGTGCCCTGTAGCCACATTTTGGAGCCTTACGCAAGTGCCTCAAATTACCCACTTTCCTTGCCACCAACCTCTTGCCTACCATGTGTTCTCTGGGACCTGTCTGGGACTCTCTCACACACTTAGCATGCCAAAAGCTATATCAGCTAAGTAGCTGCACTAGTGATAGTCCACACAGCATCCAGCTTAATTTGGGAGTCATCATCACACAAAATCTTAGTGCATGAATACGCAGACTACACAGGCAGCAGAACTAAAAATGAAATTTGAAGTAAATAAACAAAAGTAACTCCTTCCATGAGTCCACTGTATATACACACTACACTGGCATGCATGTAAGCCTGGAAATGTTAAGTGTATACTCAGAGTTACCTAACAAAATTAAATGAGTCTATGATCTGTCCGATGAGGCCTCTGCAACCATGCCCATCTCTGTCACCATTGACTCCTCCTCTGGTGTGACGTTAATCGCAGGAGGAGGAGGCGCTGATTCTGTCCTCAGTGGGGTTGTTGACCCCTTGACTGCAGGCAAATCTACCACCATAGACTCAGTTAGTGCGACATTAATCACTAGAGAAATGGTGGGTAGCGTACTATGTGCCGATGTTCAGTTTAAGAGAGTGACCCAATTTGGGTCTATGCCAATGAGATAATAGAGGCCATTGGCCTCAGGGTTGGTCAGGAGATTACTCTCCTCATGGTGTTTGAACATAAGACAATAATGGTTGTCTTTGGTCATCTCCCACCATCCATCCCATTGCGGAATTGCGGGAGGGGTGCCATAAGTAGAGAGGTGCTCCATGCACTCATCATCAATCTGTTTGAAGATGTCCATAGACATCATTGGGGAGTGGAACTTCTGTTCCAGGAAGACCACGCTGTAAGTATAGGCATGGTCCACCCAGTCCAGCGGAATCTGGTTGTGTAAGAGGACGTGTAATGCATCATTATCAGAGAAGTTCTGTGCCTGCTTGTTGGGCACATGAACTTGATGGATCTCATGCTTTGGCCCACGTTGGAGCTCAAATGGTTGCTCAGGAAACATTGCATCATACGAGGCAATTGCCTCACAGTACAGTCCTGGACAGGTCATGACAAGGGTCATGCACCAAACGATCATGGGTTTGGCTGCACTATTAGCACAGAGAGCTTGATACAATGTGAACCTGAAGAAGGTTTGCCAGTGCATATAGTAAGCGTTGTCCACCATGATGACCTGATAAGTGTTCTCCAGCTCAGGGCAACCAAAGATCAGCGTGTACTGCACTAGCTGATCCAAGTCAAACAGAGTGGCTGCTGGGTCTTGAGCATGCATTACATGCAGCACTATGGGACCATCTTCTTTTATGTGCAGGAAGCGCCCCAGAATGTGTTGTCACTCCACAAGAGTGAGGTTGTCAGGACCTTGCATTGGGTTGATGAGGTCTTAATATTGAGGCTCCTTCATTAGGAGCTGCATGGTTCGATTATGCAGAGCCTCAATGGTTCACTGTGCAAACTTCTGAAGCTCCATGATCAACATATATGCAACAATTCTGTCATGACACAGGACATGGACGTTCATATAATATTTATAGATAGAGCTGATCAAGCTCTAAAGGAGTGCGGGGAAGACTATGCAGGGCATGCTTGTACACAATGGTGCACAGAATGTGGGCATGCTGTCCAGAGGCATACTTATATGACACCGCTCTGTTGGCATCAGCTCTTATCAGCACTGTATTTGTGGCATACAAATAGTATGTGCAGTGGCTGAGTGCTCCTCTGAAGCATGAGTTCATTTGCTCAACATCGAGCAGCCCCCACACTTTTACCTCCAAGCCATTGGGGATTCTCCCCAAGAAATTATCCTTGGCCCTATATTTCCGGGCCTGCAACTCTTTGGCGTGGTTTGCCTTTTTCTTTGCAATGCGCTTATTGCGCAATACTTGTTGGAATTGGTCTGCTGCCAATTCCCCCTCCTCTCCATCCTCCTGCTGCTGCTCCGAGCTTAACTCTCCATAGTTGCTCTCATCAGACAAGGACGCAACTGGCGCTTTGTATTTTCCAGGCATGGTTTTCTCTCTTGAGGTTGCTACCAGACCATCATATTGTTCTGGTGTGTGGGGGTCTGGGGTCAAGACGACCATGGGGTAATGTTCTGGCAGGACTGGTATGAATACTAGCAGCATAAACAGCATCTGGACTTCTCCTGCTTGTGCAGGAATGCCAGCAGGGAAGGCTATGACCTCTAATTTGGAGGCATTGAGAGGCGGCTTGCAGCCGTGACGTTGACAAGATGGCCCCAACTTTGCCAGGGCAGACGACATGGTTTGTGGCTGAGCCACTGAAGGGGCAGGTGCATTTCATGCCAGTGTTTTCCCTCCTGACTCAGTGCAGGATGTACTATGAATTGGTGCCTGTGGTGCTGTGGTAACAGGTTTGGACCCCATAGGTGGGGCCTGAGACAATGCGGTTTCCTGCTGACCCAGAGACAGGTCGGCCAGAGGCTCACTGACAACAGCCAGTGACTCTGACTAGGCCTGAAGGGCCACAGCAGGTAGCTGCAATGATAAGGCAACGGGCTGAGCAGGCTGCTCAAGGCACGCTGGTTGCACTGCTGATAGCATCCTAGCCTGTAGAGGCTTGACTGGTCAGACAGGCTGATATCTAGCCCTCTTGACCTCAGTGGTTGGTTCCTCAATGGACAAAACTTTGCACTTAGACACACGGTCAATCTGTTCCAGTGCTGATATGCACTGCCTCTTTATTAGCTTGATCTGGTTAAGCAACCCCTCCATCACGATGACAGCCAAACTGTCCTGCAGAAAGGATACAGTTGCAGGGACTGGCTGTCCTGCTGCTTTCAAACAGCTGAGGAGTGCGTCTGGCACTGCTAAGTCCTGCGCTTGTGGCACAGATTCCATATATGGCTCTACCATGGGCCGATGCACCTACGGTACAGATGGCAGTCCTGTCACTGCATCTGCATACATCAGAATTGACACATGCATGCATGCTGGTGGTACCTGATAATAGCACTCTGAGTGTGTGCTATCCTCCAGGCACTTATAGCACCCCTCATTGTTGACCTCCATCTCTTGCAAGTGGAGGGGCATCTGGTAAGGGAGTGGTTCCTCACAGCCTGGATAGGCCATGCCCGCTGAATGGTATTGGCCCACCGCTGGATATGGCAGCTGCCCCTGGTAGTCAGAAGAATAGTTTCGTATTTGTATATTTGGGGGTCTCCTCCCACCACTAGAGCCTTGCAGGCTCTGATCACTTTTCTGTGGCCTCTAATAGGCCATTTCAAGCAACACATTAGCTGCGTGTATTGGGACTTAAGAGAAAAAAAGAGAAGAAAAAAAAATCTCCTAACTCTGCCAGTGGTGTAAATAACCACAAATATCCACCTGGTTATCAAAGTGGCATAAACAGCCACAATTAGTAGCCACCGGGTTAGTCACTTGCCATCAAAGTAGACTTTGTCCACATTCCACCACTACACGTGCGTTATGTATGCTTTGCTAGCTGTTGAGGGTGTTTCATGCTCTGCAGCTCTAGGTACCTATCCATTGCTGCAAGATCTTTGCAGTTCACTAGCGGTTCTTAGGTAGTATCACCTAAGCTCCACCTTACTTCAAATTCAAGGTTTTCCCCTATCCACCTATGACCTATAAGGTCATCTACGAACCATTCCTGGTCATCACCAGTTCCAAAGTCATACAGCTCTGGAGTTGCATAATTAGGAAAGAGCACATCACTACTGGCTAAGTACGGTCACAACAGCAACACATGGAACTTAGAGACTATCCTGCATGCTTGAAGTGCATGGGGCAGTTCCAGCACGTAGTTAGACATGCTTGGCTCAGCCTCAAGAACCCTATATGGTCCAATCCACTTCAGATATAGCTTACTTGCTCTGCCTTTTGGCAAGTTCAAATTCTTTGTCAAAAGGTACACTAGGTTTCCTCTCTCAATGTCCAGATCATCATGTCTGCGATTATTTGCATGTTTCGTCTGCCATACTCATGATTTTATAATTGCATCATAGGCATCCGCTAATTTCCTTAGCACATTGTGCACAAACTGCTTCACTCCAACATGAATAGCTTTGTTGGTGCAAAGTTCACAAAACATGGATGGCATATAGCCATTATTGAGTTCAAAGGGTGAGTACCCTGTAGTTTCAAAAATGCTTGCATTTATCACAAACTCCACAAGTGGACATTTATCCACCCAGTCCTTCTGATCAGGACATATGAATGCTCACAGTATCTGCATGATATTTCTATTTGCCCATTCTGTCTAGCCATCTGTTTGCGGATGGAACGATGTTAACATGAGCAACTTTGTCCTGAGCAGCTTGTGCAGCTCCTTCCACCATTTGGAAGTGAACTTGGCATCTCAATTGCTTACAATCGAACTTGGCAATCCATGCAGGCATACTATCTCCTTGAGACAAATCCAAGACAAGTCTGAGGCTGTCATGGTTGTCCTCAACAGAATGAGATGGACCATACTGGTCATTCTGCAGATTACTACCCACAGGTAGTTAAAACCCTTTGACTCCAGTAACAGACCAATAAAGTCCATCCCAATCGAGTCTCAGAGTTTGACTAGGATCAGAAGCAAATAAAGCTTCCCTGGCAGCTTCAATGTCAACACTTTTGACTGTTGACATAGCTCACATGTTGAGCAGAATTGACTCGTTTCCTTGGCCATTTGGGGCCACCAGTACCAGCATCACACATAGTTCAACATTTTCTGAGTTCTGAAGTGGCCCACTACTCTGTGGGCCTGGTCCAGGATAGTCATGATCAATGACCTCTCCCAGAGAATGCAGATGACTTTGGATCTAGTAGATCTGGTAAGATAGACAAGTTGCTGCTCTACATTAAAGCGCAGATGCACTTGGATATTGTTTATAATCTCTAGAAAGAGATTGTCATCCTTGTATCCTTGCTGGATATGTATGTGTAATTGCGCATTGCCTATGTTGATTGGCATGGGGTGATGGTCATGTGAATTCAGTGCCTGAAGGAGAGTCATCTCTGCACTGCTAGGAGGCACCTCTTGCCTCGTTTCTTTGCCTGGCTAGGGGACCTCATGATCTACTAGCACCTGAGCTTCAATATCCCAAGCTTCTCACTGTTCTTGCAGTCACTTGCTGTGATGTGATTCCTATGCTCGCATGGCATGTAGCTTGACTGTATGTTCCTTGATTTCATGGAACCTGTGCAAGGGCAAGTCTTTGCCCTCCAGGTCAATGTGTTTGTCCACCTGAACATAGTTGTGCACGTCATAGATGTCATCTCAAGTATCACTCTTGAAATATCGAGACAGGCAGTACGCCACCTTATTCAATTCACCTTTTACATAGGTGATGTCAAACTGATATTGCAACATGTAGTTAATCCAGCAACATTGTCATGGTGATAGGTGCACTTGGATCATGAAAAACTTGAGTGCCTTGTGATCCGTGATGATATGGATCTTATACCCCATCAGTTTATCCTCCCACTTTAGAAGGGTTTCCAGGATTGTGAGTGTTTCTAACTCATGTACAGCATAGTTTTGCTGTGCAGCAGTGAACTTACAGGACATAAATCCTGCTGGTCAGCAAGTTTGTCATGTTTTATCTTGGCCAAACATGGCCCCAACCCTGGTCTTCAATGCATTGCATATAAGCCAGATGGGCTCATCAATATGTGGATCAATTGGCTGGATCACTGGTGTCTTTGTGCAAATGCGCTTAATCATCTCGAAGCACCACTGATGCAGCAGTCTCCAGTGAAAAGGGGACCCATTCTGGGTCACGGCCATCAGTGGCCCAGTGTATGCTGTGATATCTGGCAAAAAGTTACCAATATAGTTTACTAGTCTAACAAATCGCTGGATATCATTATACATGCGTGGAGTATGCCACTCTCAAATTCAATTGAGTTTGTCTGTGTCTGGATAAATACCCTTCTTGTCAATGATGTGACCAAGACAGTCTATCCTAGTTGCATACAACTCGCACTTCTTTCATTTGAGGTAGAGGCTGGCCTTACATAGTCGTTCAAACACAACTTGTAGATGCTACTCATGCTCCTCAATGGAATCTGAAAAGATGAATATATTGTCTAAATAGATGTGCATAAACTTTCCAATTCTGTCTTATCCTCTTCGCATATGTGAACCTGTTTGTATGCATTTGTTAGGTCAATTTTCAACTTATATTTTGCTGTGGTGATATGACGCTGTACCAGCAGTCAGGGACACACCATGCACCAGAAGTCAAAATAAACATTTAAATATGGGCTGAAAACTGTAAGCCTCCTGGTAGCAGTCTCAACAAATAACCATCTCCGAAAACATCCCAACAAATACACAGAAAAGTACAGAACAACAGGCAGGAACCAGTTCAAACTATCAGCTCAACAATAGTCTAACCACTGTAATGGGGAGGGGAAGCATGAAAGCTGGCAGAGTGGACGGAATAGGATGGAATTGGGGAATTATTATTCTCATTCAATATTATAATTCCTCAATTTCATCATCAAATCAGTCAATGTTCGGCAATGGACAGAATAGGATGAAATTGGGAAATTATTATATTCATTCAATATTATAATTCTCAATTTCATCGTCAAATCAGTCAATGTTCGAATTGACAACAAGGAGGGGAAAAGGAAAGAAGTAGGGGATGCAGGGAGGCGCTAAAAGAGGAAAGAAGGATCTATGAAGGAGATCATGCTAAATGGAGCTCAAGCAAATGGGGAAGTGGCAATCCAAAACATCCGGAAGAATGGCGGAACAAGAAGTTGAATGGTGGAACAGGTGGCACTGAAACAGGCCTCCCGAAAGGGAAATTGGACTATCAAATACGTTCTGGAAGTTGGAGAGTTTCCGACAAAGAGTCATATGTAGATAGTGGTCTGTGCACCAGAAAAACAGTATAAATAGCCCAAGTTTAGTAGAGAATAGACAGGCAATTGATAGGCAAAGGCTCGGTGATTCCCAGGGAGTGAATCGCTTAGGCTGGAGTTTGTTAAGAAACCTCGACTTGTGGGAATATTATTATTCTCATTCAATATTATAATTCCTCAAAACCTCGGCGTTTTGCAAAATTATTAAACACATTCAAGATCATAATTATCTCTTTCACCGTCAAAATCAGTGTGAATTCAAGGTCATATTCTATACTAGCAAGCCCCAGAACTATCAAGTAATACTTCTACCAAGTACTACAGTGGTGACATCTTTGCATATGACTTCCTGATCTGAAAGAGGTGTTACATCCTTGACTATATTATCATTGCGCTGTCATGCATTCAATGCAGTTTGTAATGTCCCATTCTTCTTGGGAATACAAAGTAAAGGTGCAGCTTGCACCACAGGTCATGGTTCCCACCACTTGGCGTTTATGTATCTGTTCATCTTTTTACAAAGCTGATTCTGTAGTGCTCATAGGCAGCAAGGCAAATGGTACTTGTACTGCTTATTATTGTCAATGAGATTAATCTCATAATTAACCTTCCGCCATGGACAAAGTTCTTTCTTTGTCCTGTTGACAATATCAGCAAACTCATGTTGCCATTGCTGGCACAATTGAGGAATATCTTCCTCTGTAAGGCTCACAGCCTTACCTTTCCCTTTCAATATGTGTGCTATACGCAGCTGAACCTTTGGTTCAAATTGCTCCTGTAAGGCATGTACATGCTCTTCTGTGAGATCTCCCAGATTCAACCTTACAACTGGTTGCCTCCTTGCCAATCTTGTTGTATTTGACAATAATTGCATGCTTCTTGCTTTCAGCAATACTCTGTCAAATACAATATCTGATGTTTCAGAAATCTCATCCTCTCATGTGTGATGGTATAATTCTCCCATCTGAGTCAACTGCACCCTTTCCATAGTGTGCATCACCATTGACACTATCAATTCATTCCACTCTCATGGCATTCATGGGTTATATGCCCATTGCACTCCTGACCAAGGCACTAGTTGATCCATTAGTGACCTCGTGCTTTCCACAGTTTCCATCATATTATACACCTCATCCTTGACGAGATCCTCCATCCTCACTTGAGAGCTAGTCAGCTGGCATTCCAGCGACTCCACTATGCATTTACCACACTCATTCTTACACTGTGTAGCCTGATTAGGCTTTCTGTTTGTATGCCTGACCTATCCAGGTGCTTCTTTATCTTCAGAGTTCCTTGAAACTCTTCCTCAGTCATCAGAAAAGCTAGCAAATCTGCCAGCAGGCTTTTTGGTGGAACGTGCTCATCTTCCACCTCCTGTACAGTCACTTTCTTGCAACTATCTAGTCAGTTGCATTCATCATGCCACTTTTCAGTTGCACAATAGCGCCTCAGGCAACCATCCATGTCATTCAACATGACTTTCTCTGCTTTCAAAGACACACCATTCACAATGACCACATCGTTCACAAAGTCCAACAACACCTTGTTCTTATGTATAAATAGCGTACCAATGATTATATTGTAGCAATCAAAATTCACTATGTCCACATACTCCTTGGTTAACATCCCTGATATCTTTATCCTCACTTCAGCGCCAAACTGCACCATGGCACAACTTCCTACAGTCCCCAACTGAAGCATCAATGGCTCCTCCAACTCATGAACACAAATTGTGTTAACATGAGCAAACTGGGGTGTAATGCCCATAGTGGTACTCTCTGAGTCCCACAATGTCCAGGCAGGATGTCCGTTGACATCCATGTAGGTGACCAAGCACTCCTTCTTTTTGGAAGTATATCATGGCTGCTGCAACTTATTAGTTGCCTTCTGCAGTGTGATGCATCTCATTCAGATGCATTGATCTCCATGGCACTTGGTCAGTGCAAACAAGTGTTCATCTTTGTCATCATGAGTGTAGTAGTTGCTGTTGTACACATCCACTGCAATGTATTTGTTGCCATCTATTTGGATGCTCTGAACATCATCCACTTTCGAGCCATCAGCCTCCACTTGCGGCTCTTCCTCAGCCTCCTCAGCGACCTCCTCTTCCTTGTCATTACTGATGACATCACTGGGGGCTGCTTAGATGTGTGCCTTGGGTGGAGCAGGACATTCCTTAGCAAAATGCCCAACTCTACCACAGTTGTAGCATGCTGAGGGATTCTCAGCAGGCCTTCTCTGAGCCGCTCCAGAAACTCCAGTGGATTTGCTCACCATGCACATTGCAGGTGCTACACCCCCTTTAGCTGCTACTTGGTTTTAACTCAAAAAGGGTCAACTATCTTTCACTGGCACATATCCAGCAGGCTTCAATTGAGGCCGTTGGCCTCTAGGAATTGTCTTGTGGACAACAAATCATGGATTGTGATTGTTCTCCATCTCTGACCATTTGGCCAGGAAGGTTTTCACCTTTACTGCCTGACAGTTCACAGGTCCTTGGTATGAGCTATGCTGTTCATAATGATTTGCAGTCTATGTTGACTGCTCATAACAAATGGCATATGCCAAGAATTCGGTCACAGTATTGATCTCCAGAGACAAATTATTGTTGCATATCAATGCTCTCCTCATATTTGCAGGTATTCTGTCCAGGAATGTCTTGCAAATTGTGTATTCATCTGGATAGATGGCCATATTCTGTGCATGACCCACCAGATCATCATAAAATGTCTGAACACCAGTCTTAGCATCATACACTGCCTTTCTAAAGGCATCCTGAGCTTCCTGCATCATTGCCACATTGACAAAGCAATTATACAGTTCTATTAGAACCTCTTTAAACATTCAATGTGATTTATCGTAGTTGATATGAAGGATGTGGTGGCAGAACTAATTCCATGCCTCTCCTTGCATAAATTCATGCAATATGAATATCTTATCTTGGTCTATGTCATCTCTACCATAGCAGCATGCTGCCAGATGGTAACAGACGTCCATGACTCAATCCTCCAGCTGGGAGAACCTATGCCCTCCAGCATATGCATGTATGTGCTTACCATCAGATTTGCAGGGACTTACCCCAGCAGGGAATTTGAACCTGACTCCCAGGGAGTCATCTACCAGTCAAGTGAGGCAGTCATGCATATGATCTATATAGATCCTGACTGCCTCATTCATTCCCAGCATAGTTTCACACAAATCATGAGGTGCAGGCATCAAAAATGCCCAGAGACTGTGAAACAGGTGTTTGTTGGCTGTTCTTTCTAGCCGTGGGGTAGGCTGTTGCCTCACCTCTCATTCCACTGGTGATTCACCAGCATGCCTGCCACCATTACAACAATTATAATCATCTCAATTGTTCTGTCTACGATTATGACCCTCACCATCATTATTGCAATGATTCAGCTCCCTCCTGTTGTAGTGATCACCACTTTCATCACTACCTTTCAGATCTCTGTCTGGCTCAGCAGTTTGAGCAGCAAATTGTTGCTGCATCTCATTGACAGGCATTATACCTTCATGCCCTTCAAAGGCTATCCCCTGGTTGTCAATCAATGACTCACTATGATCATGCAAGTCCTGGTTGTGCATCCTTTGGTAATTGATGTGTTCATTCCAGTTGTCTACCAGATGGACATGTTGGACTATGCATTGTGGTCATGTTTGTTCCTTCAGAATGTGGACTTTGTCCACCTCTTCTTTGATAGTGACTTGTTTTCAAGGTGTTTTGACCTCTTGTATCACAAGTATTGCCTCTGGCTCAACTTCAGATAATGTCTGCTGAGGCATGCCACTAACATTGCGTTGATGGTTTGTGGCATTCTGACACCTGGCATAGTCTTGCTGGGACTCATTAGCCTGATGAGGTGCATTCAGCAATTCCATTGCATCTATAATTAATGGCGCTTGTCGATGCACACTCATTTCACAGTCCACTGTGTTGGCCGGAGTGGCTGTTGAGACAGCTGACCCTTGCGCTGCTTTGCGCTTGAGGTATTCCACCACTTTGAGTTCAAAAATGCACACAAATAATTTGATATATTCAGTCAAATCTGCATGAGGTACATCATGGCTCCTAGCAGCCATTAACTGTAGATGCTTTACTATGTAAAGCTGCAGACGCTTTCACATCAATTTCTTTGCAACTGATGGATATTGGTCCAATACCAGCTGTAACTGAATAGATAGGGTCAAATGTGACCTCTTACTTTCCTCATCATCTGAAGACTCCAGTTCAGACTCTAAGTCCAGAACTCTCCTGAGGCCTTCATGCCTCACCTGTGGCTGTTTGCTGAACTTCTGAGTCTAGGCGCCAACAGCACCTTTTTCATTTGTACAACATTGTCATCCTCCCTACTGACCAGTATTGTTGGTTCTTGCTTCTGTCCATGTGTTGTCAACGATGATGGTCCTGGTTCAGTGGCAGCATCTGCCACATACTCCAAATGCCAGTCAGTCAGTGCAGTCTGGAATGGGGTGCTATGCATGAAGGTGCTGCCTTGCACCATCTCCAAGTACTGAATGAGGTCTGGATGATCTTTGGACTGAGCTGCTGAGCTCTCAGGCAATACTGGGTACATCAGTGAGGGCATTTGGCTTGCTGGTAGCAACACTCCTGAGACCGCAGATCTCTCCCCTGGTTTACCCCCAGGCCATACAATGGACATCATCCATGACATGGATAGCCTACCCAGCATTCCAAAGCTCGCACTTATATTGTGAGGTAACTTTTTGTCCTGCTTTGGCAGGGGTTGGTATGTAAATGCAGGTTGAAGCACATTTTTGACGTGATGCCAACAGAAATCGAGAGGTTTTTGTGATGAGTTGCTTAGTCAGTAAGAAGCCTAGAGTCTAAAGCTGATAGCAGAGGATTCAAAAAAATGTCACTATTGGTTATGAGCTAGAACTATCTTGTGTGTTTCACACAGTGCTGAATCAGACCGCAGTATTGGATTGACTAGAACTAGAGTGAATACAAGATGTTATCTTACATAATATTCTACTGGAGGCATATAGCGTTGTTGACACTAGTAACAAGTGTGATGCTCCATTACAGAGAGTAAGAATGCGTTAAATGTTATTGTCAAAGAGATACTAATAAGAAGCTTGTATTTCCCAATCCTTGCTACGATAACACCTTCAACAATTGCAAAGCCAGATATTGATACAGCCCAGGGCATAAAACAAAGTCCAGCTGTGATGGGGCTTGCCCCTTGTACAGCTTGGAACCAGGTAGGCCTAGGCACTTCAATTGAAATGAGAATTGAAAGGTGTGGTGTGATGTACTTACAGATAGTCTACAGGCCTGTAAATTTCTATAGTCAAGGTGGAAAATGATAGACTCACATCCAATGTTTATATTTGCCATTCCAGAAATGAAAGTCCCAATGTATCTAAGATCAAAAACTGCATCAACCAATGTACATAGCCATATCCTCTAATGAACACTCACTCACTGATACTTGTCCGATTTGCAAGCACAATCCACAGAACCGCAGGCTGACTTGCCTATTTGGCCTCATAGAGTAGAGCAAATGCCAGTTCTGCAATACCAAGGATGAGTGGGATAAGAACCTGATAAAATGACCAGGAATATTTGGTTCCATCCCATGTGAGTGCAAGCATACATGAACAAGCTGATGTGATAATCCATATATTCCTGCTATGAAAGAAGGTCAAATCAATTACTTGGCTACATCTCATGTACAGGAACTTGTCAGGGGACTCCTCATTTCTTCCTTTTCTCACTCCTTATCTCTTCACTCTCCTTCCATTCATTCTCTTATTTCTTCTGACATTATTTCATTTTACTATTTCTATTCTTTCGACACTATCTGTTAGTACTACTCTCAGCCCTTGAGATGCTCTGGTTCTTTAGCCACCATTCAGACAAGTGTGGGCCCACTCAGCACCGCTTCCAGACTGCTTATATAAGCCAGAGTTTGCCAGAGTTTGCCCCTTATTTGTACAAGTGTTTGTGTAGGCAATTTTCGAGTTTCTAAGGTTTTGTTGTACTGTACAGTTGTTTCCCATGCTTCAGAGGCCCCAGAAGCGTCCAACCTGGCATAGAGAATCCCTAGACTTGTTCTCTTTGGATCTCCCTCTGCCAGGTGAGTAGCTACCTTGATATTGTCAGTATATATTCTAATACACTTTGGATCTCCCTTTGCCAGCTGTGTGACTGAGCTACAGCCTCTAGAGGTCGCCCTTACAGATCTTACATCCAATCGATCTTGAAGAACTTGCTATGAAGGGCTTGTCTGGGGGTTTGAAGCTATAAGAATAGTGTCACAATGCCAAAAGCCACTCTGCTGAGTGGGAGGTTGATGAGCAGAGAATTCATATATTGACGCATAAACATAAAATGGAAGATGGACAAAAAAGCCACCACTGTCACGACCCCTCCCCTCCGGGCCCACCCCGGGACACCCCTGGAACACCATCCGGGACCCTCCCTCTGACCTCGCAGGACACGCCCTGCCATCACAACCACCGACACCGCCATCACGCGCATCAAGGACCGCCATCAGCCATTGCCAACCC
>QFEW01001610.1:562-17034 GCA_003316525.1 Termitomyces eurrhizus
ACGATTAAATAAAAGAGAAGCCGACAACAAACTATTTAAAGAGTCATACATAAGAACAGAAAAAAAAAATACAAAACAATAAGCAAAATGCATGTCCAATTGTCTTCATTCATATGCTCAGCAACAACACCAATGCGCGCGTAACGGATTTTACCAAAAAGGCTGGATTACGAGTTGTTTCTCGTCGACAAGTTGAATAAATGCAAGCAAAATAGTAGACGTTGGTCCGCACTTAAGGAACGGCAGTCCTTGATAAGTCAACACCATAAACTTTTCTTGGATAGAAGGCTGCATGACCGCATCCACTGCAAGCTCTTCCGCAAGATCGAGACAAGGATCAATGCTGTAGCAAGACATCAACAAATGAGGTACAGAGATAAAGGGAATAAAATAAAATAAAATGAAATAAACATACGGTTCAACAGCATCCAAGCGGACAATCAAAAGCGGAGCAGCCAAAGCAGACAAAACAGAGATGAGAGGCACGAGAGACTCGCCATCTTCTGACAATCCATAATCGGGAGCAGAACTATCATTGACAATAAAGTCCGATAGCGTGTTACTATTATTGTCTGCAACATCCCAATTGTCGACATTATCGTCGCCCGCCACAACAACAAGAGGCTTCTTAACAAGCGGCCTAGGTACAGGCTGCTTAGCAATCCTATACCAAAGCGAAAAGAACAAAATAAGCACAAGCAAATAACAGAAGAAACAATCCACACTGACACAACAGGCAAGTCATCATCGTCGTTGTCAGACAATTCAACAAGTTTTTTTGGTGCAAATTTGTCATCCAAATTTGGACTAGCGGCCTTGGCCGCAGCTCTGGCACGCAACATTTTAGGGCTTGACTGGCTTGCAAACAAAGCCTTCTCCGTCATGGTACAGGAGCGCCTTGAGAGTGCAAAACATAAGACAAACCACGCATGAACACGAACAAATCATAAATCATGTACACAGCATAACCACTTGACAAGGTCGCATCTTCAGCAGTCAATCCAGCCATAGCCCGACTATATAGCAGCAGTCAAGCAAAGTAACAAGGAAAACAGGGATACAAACATGACAGGTGTATCAACGGACGGAATGGACACAGCCCTCTTTTTCTTGGGCGACGGCATGGCAGGAACACTAACAGAACTGATATCAAGACATTAAGTAAAACGATAGTCACAAATACAACAAGTAACACACAAACCCATCATGCAACGCAGAAACCTTTCGCTTAGACGGCGACTCGCCGTCAATAGACCTAAAGAACATTAGCACTACAGATTACAACACAAAAAGAGTACTCACCCAGCAGATGGGTCACCTGTTTCAGATCCAGAAGCTGTCGCCGCAGAAACGCTATCGAATATGCTACAATAAGCAAATTAGCAAGACTGACTGGAACTGAAAGAGCTGTACACACGCTTGCAACCTATCTGCACTCCTGCACCGAGGATAACAAGTTTTTTTCTTTAAAAAAAAAAAAAAATCAAAGACACCAATATAAAACACACATGGTCTTGAGTTGGTCAACAAGTGTCTGAGCCTTATTCTCTTCAGACTTTATCTTGCGAGGAGGCATTGGTTTGTATGGTGACACAAAACACACAGAGAAAAAAGAGGAGGCAGAGAGGGGATTATCGAGGACAGTGGACAAAAGACACTTATATAGAGCAGCAAGCTGCACGTTGCATCAAAGAGGGAAAGGCAGTATAACGTAAAGAACAGTGTATCCCTTTCTTCAAACAAAATAAAATCAAGTAGAATGAAAAATTCAGTAAGACAAGATTCACAGAAGGCACAGCGGGACCTTTTAGATAGAACACAAGCATTACAGATCCACAACTCGTAACATTGTACCTTAATAGCCGTAACCTCAGAAGGGCAACGCACTAGAGATTCATGAATGAGAGGACAAAGAAAGAGACAGAGGAACATCACAAGGTCTGTTCCTGAACAGTTGAGGATGATAAAACAAAGCCATAAATGAAGCCAGAAATTAATGTACCATTGGAAACAGACTATGGGAAGCGTCAAGATGACAGGCACAGAAGGTACCAAACAACCGAAGGGCATATACCAAAAAAGACGAAGCCGATAGGAAGGAAACGAGTTGGGTATGGGATAGGTAAACCAAGATATGTCACGTCATACACAGGAAAACAGTTGAGGCACTCACTGATCACTTCCTGATACTATAAAGAATACACAGATAGCACAACAGACTAGAAGGATATCAAGACACAGCAGCAATACAATGTACATCTAGCCACTGTCTGACAGGTGTATTATGCCAACAGAGCCACAATAGATATATCATAACAGAAATGACCTTAGGAGCAGATTACGACACAGAGGCAGCAAGTAAGCAACATTTACAGACACCTCAACATCAGTAGACTCATTACGCAACCAAGAAACCGCGATCAAGAAAGCCATACACAAAGGAGAAGAAGAAAACGACGTTATGTTGACTAGCATCGCACGTGTAAGTAACCAAACTGCACATTGTATGTCGGACTCTCAACATACAAGACACAACAGGAACCAAGATGGGCAGAAGCCATTAAGACAAAAGAAGTAAATAAGCCTCACTCATGGTGACTAGTGTACGTCCACAAAGACGGCGATATATCAGATGAGGAGTTAGTTTTCACGGTATACGGAGCCATCAGCAAAAAGGATCTCCTGCCACTGAAAAGAGAAACATGCATGAGGTGCGTTCAATGAGATCCAATATAACAGAGTCTAATCACATAAAGCAGCGACTACAGATGACTGAAATACATGAAGCAATACATGAAGCTGGATGGCCTAGGAACAAAACATTTTGACGATGCAATGATAGGAGCAACGGAGATTAGCAAGTACTTTGAACTTGAGTTCTCAGAAGGCCGACTCGAATGCTGGTACAACGCGTTACTCGGACAGCAAGAAAGATCACTAGACATCGCGAACAGGATATTTACACTGACATGCGATGTGGAGAAGAACAAACAACACATTCCCATGGACAGGGAACTAGACCTGTACAATCTCACAGAGAAAACAATGCAGAAAGGGTTCATGATTACTGAAGACAACGTGGACCAATTTTCGAAGATGAAGGTAAATGAAGGGAACAGGACAACGTAAGTACAACACAATAGAGCAACACACAAAACTGAAGGAAACTTAAGATACGAACATTACAAGCCAGAAAGATTCCAAGTGGGAGACCTCGTTTCTGTCCAGCTATCTTTCCAGGTTGTTAACCTGGTGGGTGGGAAACTCAAAATGCTTCTCGTATTGAGATCCATGACTCTTATCGAGCACCAGTCTAGCTTCATAAAAGTGAGCAACAAAGTAATACAGTAAACACACTGATAAACACCCCACAGGACGTAGTATCCAACAAAGGGACCAAGAACAAACTGAAGAGAAAGCTGAGAGACATTTCAGACAAGGGCCAGAACAGAATGGACGTAGATGCATCAGGCAACGGCAACCAATGATTACATCAATCAAAAAGCCTTCAATTGCGACCATGACACTCGGATCACATTCGCTTTGTCACATTGTCAATAACGGCTTCGTTGATCTTTGCCAATCGCATATAGTTTTGACTACGATTCACAGACACTTGCTTGGGTCTGACTATATTGTCGTCCTGCTTCCTTCCCTAACGAGTCCACTGGACCCATATTTTGTTTCTCCCTCATCCACCGATCCTTCTCGTTTTAGTCGCTTTTATAGTATTCCCACATCATCATATTACCAAATACACTGCATTTGCCTGCAAATGTAATATCACAAACAAACAACTGCAAAGGCTTACATAAACCGCAGCTGGAGCAACGGCTTACATAAACCATAGCTGGAGCAACAGCTTACAGAGCAGCAACTTACATAATGTCAACTTACATAACTAGCAGCCAGGAATTTATTTCTATTTTCTTTTGACGTGACCCCAACTTGTACATATTTTATTCACTTTCGTACTTCCTCACTTTTGTTGTTCACCAGTTCATTAGTTCAATAATATTTCATTCCTGCTGACAAGTCGATAGCTACCTATCTAGTGTAGGTAGATTATGTTATCATAATATAACGATTCATCTATCGACGATGTAAATGACTGCTGGAGCAAAGAAATAATGAAACATTCTCACATCCGTCAGAAAACATAACAAATTACATACACAATAAAAATATACAAACAGGAAACAAATGAAAATAAATCAAGATAAAGGATAGCAAAACAAACAAATAAAAATAAAAAACACATTCGTATATATAATCCATCGACTTGGTGAAATAAACACAATAATGCGCTCAACACAAGAAAATTATATATATGTGTATATAAAGAAAACGCAAGGATTTTTCAACATGAGAATGAACATAATAGCCGGTAGAGATAGCCAAAAGGGAGCAAATATCGAGGACATGGCAGTAATAGCCAGTAGAGATAGCCGAAAGGGAGCAAATATCAAGAACATGGCAGTAATAGCCGGTAGTAATAGCTGGTAAAGATAGCCGAAAGAGAGCAAATATCGAGGACATGGTAGTAATAGCCGGTAGTAATAGCCAGTAAAGATAGCTGAAAGGGAGCAAATATTGAGGACATGATCGTAATAGCCGGTAGTAATAGCCGGTAAAAATAGCCGGTAAAGATAGCCGAAAGGGAGCAAATATCGAAGACATAGCCGATAGAGGAAGAGAACAGCAACTGCTGAGATCATGTAAGGGGCACAAATTTCAAGGACAAAATGCGTGCCAAAGCAGGTAGTAAAACCTCAGTCTACTAAAGTAGACCTCGGAATTAGAAGCTCGGAGAGGCCACGGATACCCCCGTCATCTGTGGGTGGTGAGTGTGTCAGACCCAATGAAAAGTATGGGGGACAAGAACCAGCCTACCGAGGGAGAGAAGCCTCAGTCCACGATGATTCGAGAGACTTGTACTCTGCATGGTGCAAATTGAATTCTGGCAATGACTTACGGTGTACTTGAAGATGGGTGTGAGAAATCAACCTTACAGCTGAAGTTTGGAATCAATCCTTACTACTTAGACTCTCACGCCTTGACCCCTTGTCATCCCTATTCTGTAAATCATACCATGCTAGAACATACAAACTGACTAACCGTCCTTGCTCTATCCTGCCGCATCCTTATGCAGACTATTAACAGCGCCAAATCAGCAAATGCGTCATAACTATTCAACACTCGTACCTGACAATGCTCGGAGTTTACTTCTCATGCAGTCGCGAGTTCGTCGTGACCGGAAAGACCACTGAGCCAGACCATCATATCGTACTATATACAAAGCTTGCACATCTCGTCTCTTCGCCCAGTATCTCTGCCTCCCCCATCCCATGATCATTCTTGCGAAAGAGAAGCATGAAAGAGCTATATTATCTATCCTCCTCACACAATCCTCGTTTCTCGCTTGGACGACAGTCCTCGTCGCGATGGAAATGGGCAACGAACGTGAAGCCAAAGTGCGCCGTCCGTTCTGTGGATTTGCCCGTTCGATCGTAGTCTGGGGATCATGCGCTTTGCAAAGCCAATCGTGCCGGAGCTAGAGGGAAACCTGAAGACTGTTGCTGCGACTCTGCTGAATGCAAGCGCGGGGCATTTTAAGGCTTATATGACGACGACGGTGCTCTTGGGTCCTCGCGAACACCAGGATGTTGCTGTTTGCGGTGTTGCTGCACAGACTTGCATAAGACTCGTCGCGGCGTTGACACCGATTGCGTCTGAATCGACGAAATCTCGTTCCCGTCGTGGGACAAGGAGTATCAGGAGTTGAGCGATCCCATGGACGGGCTCTTGCAAACAGTTTTCATGTCAGTGTAATGATGGGCTGCTTGGTGCATCCATGAATCCTTCTGCACTCAGCCATTTTTTAGCCTTGTTTATGGAGCATATCTTCAAATCCTGGCTCATGCTTCTTGTAATGTGTCTTCAAGTTTAGTGGCTTGTTGTGCTTCTACCTTCTCCTGGCGAAATTCTTGGGCGTTTTGTGTATCATGATAGTCGAACCAAGATACGAGCGTCAGAACAAAGCAATCGTTCACAGTTATTTATGCTCTATAAGCTACTTGGCCACTGTCCACAGTATAAAGTAGGTATATAATAAAACACAACACAATTCAGACCTGTAGCGACAGATTCTAAGCAGTTAGTTGGTGCCACCAACATCTGTAATACATGAAATAAAAAAGAAAAGAAAAAACAAGCTCACTCCTATGCACTCCAATGCAACGCTTTCTAACAATTGAAAAATATATGCAAACCCTCATTACCTCCTCAATACCCTTTCCAACACCCCCAACCCCGCCAAAAGCGCAAGCACCGACACCAACCCAGGAGCCTTACCCGTCCTCCCACTAACCGCCGCACTACTACTCCCGGCACTCGTGCTGCCCACCTTCTTCCCATACCCGCCATTCGACGTCGCCAGCACAGCCTGGTCGACCGTCGCGGTGTTCCTGAAGCGCGTTTGCACAGTCATCGCGAACGTCTGCGTCGCCGCGCCACCTGGCTCGTCTATCGCGCTGTCGGTGAGATATATCAGCGCGTAGGACGGCGCGGGCACAGGGACCGTGCAGAGGTTGGTGTTGCCGTCGCAGGCGATGGTTGTGATGTTGATGTCGCCGATAGGCCGCCCGTCTGAGGCGAAGTTGTCACCGAATGTCTGTCATGTCAACCCTATCAGTGGGCGGCGAGGAAAGGAGAGAAAGTGACGACGTACTTGGCCAGCCCAGGTGAAGTTACCCTTCTGCGACACGGAGCTCGCAAGGAGGTACCTATCCCCCCAGAATCAGCATCTGCTAGTTCAAATATGCATGAAAGAAGGGCTATACGCACTTGACCTTGACACTTACTTGGTGGACTCTGATTCGGCTGCTGAATACCCGATCCCCCAATCGCAATCTGTACACTCAGATCATTCGCGCCCAAGGGGTCTGTAACATAATTGATGCACCCCACACGTACGAGTGCTCCGTTCTCATAAAACCCATAGCAGGGCGTGAAGTCGTTCGCGCCGTTTGCGCCGAGATCGAGGACCTGTGTGTTGTTTGAGGGACTGAAAGACTCGGCGGCTACGAGGGCAGTGTAGTACGTTGGTCCAACGGTCCATTGATGGAATGTCGACTGGTTAGTTGGAGGCGGGGTGAACGGCTATGGATTACCATGAATTGATCATTTCCAGTGGACTAGATGGCGAAAGGCGAAACGTACATTGTAAAACACATTCTGCCCACCAACATGTATCATTGCGCCCGCAAAATTATTAAAGGCCATCTGGAATGCATAATCCAGACCCCATAATGCTGACCCAAACGCATCGCTGATCCCCGGGAACCCACCACACGAACCCGTGTTGGTCTCCATCATATACAGCCGCTTTCCGTTCTGCATCGCAAAGTTCGTAGAGTTGAGGAACTTTTGGATGATGCTGTGGCCGGAGTACTGCGCGGTATGGCTGAGGAAGTTGGGGAAGATTTCTTGGGGAACTTGAATTGTTCCGCCCGTGTTGAATTGCGCAGCGCAGTTGTCTGTTGGGTAGCTGTTTTTTGGGGTAGGTCAGCGTGAGAAGAATGGAGGAAAGAATGGAGAAACGTACTTTTCTACGGAGAGTAATGCTAAATTTTGGCTGTAGGTCGATACGAAGCCAGTGTCCCATACTTGTTCAGTCGTCCAATCTGCGTACGCGAGATTGGGCCCTACGAGCAGATTTTGCCCGGGAAGGTTAGCATTAGCCATATCTTGAACATAGGTACCAAAGTCTTGGAAGTAGTTGGAAGGTCCGTACTGTTAGATGTATCATGTTAGTCGACCAATCCTTTCGAGACCGCAGACAAACTCACGGTGGTGAAATGTTGATGACGTTGGTAGAGATCGGGTTCGTTGCCGATCTGGATGCCCATTAGGTGATCGCCGAGGATTTGGTAGCCCTTGTCTGCGATAGCGAGCCTTGTGGCGGTGTCCTGGAGAAGGAAAGGGACACCTTTTCATCGTTGAATGACAAGTCGATAAATTTAGCTCAAGTTTTTACGCACCTACGAACCAATGAACATTGACATGGGTGGAAATGTTGGCCATCATGTAGAGGAGGTCAGGAGTATATATGAGTGGTGGTGTTTGTGTCTGAGTAAAAGCCATTTCAGCACTATGCTGGACATGTGAGATTGAGTGAAGGACGTACAGGATTTGAAGCGCCAGTGATGTTCTTTTCGAGGATCTTTCCGTCCGGAGTACTGTCGACCATGCGAGCCGTCTCCTGGGTATTACCACCTACACGGATATTGACCCGCCCTGAGCGTTCTTGGAGGTTTGCCATGAGATTGAGGAAAGGAACTTGAAGGAGGGTGCTAATATTAATTGCAATCGTAAGTTGGGAAGTACATGAATATAGTACAGGTTGACTGACGAGTTTGTGCCCACTGAAGTTAAAAAGGTTTGTGAGCCTCATACAAAAATAATGAAACCATGCAGACTCACAAACTTGATTAACCACGGACATTTCTATCGAGAAACCAATGAACGATCCATTTTGGGGTTGAGAGAGGTTGGCAGTGCCACTACTCTGGAGTTGTATGACGAATTGTCTGACGAGGCCGCTGGGTACAGCAGGCGGGGTAAGGACGGTGGGGTCATACGCAGCGGCGCCAGTATAGTTGGCGGCAGCAGCAGCAATGGTTGTGGTGCCGGTGGGATACACGGTCACAGCTGAGACCGCAAGGGTCGCTTGGAGGACGCCAAGGCCAATGAGTCTCATGCCAAGAATGCCAAGTGTGCTTGTTCGGTCTATCTAAGCGGTCGCTCAACCGCAGGGAATGATAAAGGAGAGGTATTAGTCGCTGTCTCGCACAGCGACGAAGGAGTGTCGGGCAAAGGACTGCGCAACGGCAAGGCGAACAACCACGCGACCATCAATCGGCCGCCTGAGGCCGGCTCACGTTACTTATAAATAAACCGCGTGGTTACGGTTTTAGATGGGCGCTAACGGACTCAAAATGGGAAACGACTTCTCAGTTCTTTGATCGCTCAGCTGCTGGTATCTGTACAATGTCTTGTATACCCTTATCCACATGCTCAAACGTCGAAATTGAGCCAATGAATCTGAGCTACGTTGAGAATATCCCCATACAGGCCGATTTGTACAAAACTCGACTTCCACTCTCGAAATATCTGCGTCTTACCGGACAAGCCTATCTGGTTTGGCCCTCCAATTACAAAAGTGAAGTTGCCGGTGTTGTCGCTCTGCCAGGACAACCAGATGTGATTGAAACAGGCATCAACACGGAAGATAGATGAAAGTAAGAGTATTTCGCATGAAAATAGCAGCTCTGACGAAGATACTTTGGATGAAGGTGTTTCATGAGGCAAGGATTCTATAGATATAACGACTTGACTACTGGATGCTTACTTTCTCTGACCAGGATAAGGCCGTGCGGCTATCCAATCCGAGTCAGATCAGGGCAGTCAAAAAAGTTGGAGGAAAGTTTTGCCTTAAAGAGGTCTAAGCCCAGTTTATTGCCTTAGAATAACATGTACTCGCTGACAACTTCAAGCCAGAACCCATCAAACGAGATGCCGGAGATTTACATTGAACGAAAAATCTTGCATTATGTACAGCAGATGCGACATGAAGTCAAGAGACGGTATTTTTCTTGCGATGACCTGCATCAAGTAACTTGTGAGATATGATGATCCCCAATTGGAAATACCATTGACCTCTTAAGTATTCGCCCAGCAGTGAAACCTTAACAAGTACAGCCGTTTCTTGGGTGTCTCCTTGACCTTGTGCGGCGCTGCTGAGTATTCCCGAATCACTCGAGGAAATGATGCCTGTATGACAGCCCTGCTTGGAGACCAATATCAGCTACGGTCTCTGGCAGTATTTCAAGATTAACCGACGAATTACAGCCCACCCACAGCTCACTCGAGAGTAGGAGAAAAATCTACGGACCATAGGACTCCTGGCTGAGATCACACCCAATTCATAATTCCTTGCCAATTACGTTACAGTAATTCACTAACTTCTATCAAGTTCCTTGGTCTACGGTAGGACGGTTTTACCGGGTTGTACACAGTAAGGCCGGTATAACTCTGAATCTCGTCATACGGTCAAAGTCAAATCACACCAGGGATGTTTTGCTCTGCTGAAACCCTTGACTGTAGCGTGCATGAGAAATTGTTCCAGTACTATTTTTCTAAAATTTGGGTGAGAAAATATGAGCGCCACCGTCGTTGAAACAAGTATGGGCTCGCCCGGTAGCAACAGTGACAAACGAAGCGGGAATAGTAGACGGTCTAGACCCACTGATGCGTCAGTTTTCTCACAGAATATATACAGATTCTCAGGCTCCTGAATACTGCAGGATTGAATTCTAACCAGCACGCACAATAAAAAATCGGGCTTGTATCAATTTCTCTCATCCGAGTCAGGAATTCTTAGTTTAATTGACGCGTGTCAACTTTTTATATTGACCGGAAGAAAGTAAGTTACCCCTTCGTGGTACGGGTCGAAAACACCGCCTACCATACACAAATTACACGGGAAAAGCTTGATACTCTCCTGTCGGAGGATGACGCTACGACATTCCTTCACTGATACCTTGATTGATATTCCTCCCACTAGCGAGCTCGTCCTTGAGCCGCCTAAAGTGTTTCTCCTCTTCCCACACAAAGATGCTATCACTAGCGAACAGCAAATCAATTTCTTCGAGCGTCCGATTGGCGGTTCTAGTAGCAAGCAGAGTAGAAGGTCAGTAAAATTTATACAAAGTTCAAGGAAGAGCACGGTTAGAAGGCTTACTCAGGATAAAGGGCCCAAACCATTGGGATGGACAGAAAATTTACAGCGCCAAAGATATGGAGCGTACTGCATGCATGTTTGACTTGATTAATACTTGAAAGGGACACAACCCATGATGGTGACCTTACTTCTCTCCTATCTTGCTGACCATCACAGGGTTCAGCAGTGTAAGCCAGCCATTACCGATACTCCATCCAACGACACCCCATGCATTTCCTTTCGCCCTTACAACAAGCGGAAATGTCTATGTATTCTATCTCAGCCCAATATGCTGGCGCCTATCAGATAAGAAATTTACCTCTGTGGGATATACCCAAGGGATTGTCAACCAAGTGGCGCCGAAGATGGCTGTGTACAGAAAAATGAAGAAAGCGGCTGCACCTCCGTAAGCCGAAGCCTTTTCTGGAGCGTCTTTGAGAAGACGAGAGAAAGCACCAGCGAGGATCTGCGTGTCGGATAAGGGGACAACACAAGAGCATAAGAAAGGACAGGATGCGCACGAGAGCGATGCCCTGACCGACGGCGCCCCACCAAAGACCCACACGACGCCCCCATCGGTCGATTGTTATAACAGCAAAGAGCGTGGAAAACATATATGTTACCTTGAGAAGTAATAAGTTGTGAAGTTTAACAGGATATGATCCGTACTGTATTGAGACCCGAGAGCCACTGTGACTTCCTTGAACTGTAACCGGCACCCGCGAAGATTGTTGGAGCGTAAACTGTAATGGCGGCGATACCAACCCACCTTCGAGAATCATGAGAAAATTTCTGATTGAAATGCATGAAGAGAAAATTCACTCCTGGAAGATCTGCAGCCAAATCGACAATTGGACTCTGCGAGCGATATGAAGTTTTCCGGAACCTGTTAACAAGTGAATGGAGCATGAAGTAATGTCGGGCAGATGAGACACACCCTTTCCCCAAAACATGTTCCAATAACTATTCATACTAGCGTGTTTTCTCTCAAGCTTGACAGCTTCTACAATGGCGTCATACTCCTCTGTTGCCTGTTTATTACCTTCTTTTCCTCCTGATACATAATCACCAGAATTGCGGAGGCGTTGTAATAGTTCCTTTGCTTCGTCAAAACGCCCAGCTTTGACGAGGAATCGGGGAGACTCCGGCATCCAAAACAAAAGGATCTAAGACAGTAAGTCAATACCTCAAGATAGTAATAGATTGATATTCATGTACCATGAACAGGCTAACGGGGATGAGCTGGAATGCAATGGGGAACCGCCAGCGTATCTGCGAACGGCCGTCGCCCACGAAACCGAGACCAAACTCGAGCCAGTACGCGACAACTACACCCAAGATGTTGAGTGTGAATTCAAGCGCAATGAAAGCACCTGCAGAAATTTGCTATTTTATCTTCGGGAGGTTGTGAGTGAATGAATATATTACGCACCGCGAGAGGTATGTGTAGCAACTTCTGCACTCCAGACGGGTACAATGGCATTAAGGTGCCCCGTTCCAACTCCATTGATGAAACGGGCACAAAGCATCCTAAGAAAACATAAATGTCCACACGGGTCCGCATATGGGGGTAGGCCAAGGTTGCAACCTAGTCCAAAAACTCACCACGCTAGGTTTTGGGCAGAACACTGCAGCGTCGCACCCAGTACAACCCATACCCCTCCGATCGCCATGGTCTTCAGTCTACCGATTTTGTCGCCAATCGTACCACCAATCAAGCACCCCAACAGTGTGCCAAGGTAATAAACTGTGCCAGGGACCGACCATTGAGATCTTGATGGACGATCATGAATAGACCTACTGCTCACAATGCCCCCTTGACGTGTAGGCTGAGTAATTGTGACGACGTATCCCTCAGATGGGCCAGCATACGTTGAAAATCCCAGATTCATGGTCTCGACGTAATCTGGCGAGGTGTTTACACCGCTCATCATGCCTTGATCATAGCCAAAACTGCCAAATTGCTCGCAGCAAGCACACAGACAAATGGTGGATGTACGTACAAGAAGATGGCCAAGCCTGCTACTAAATTGAGCAAGTAGACCAACTTCTGGCCAGAGAGACGATGCAAAGTCTTCGTGTTCGACATGGTATAAGGCTAGTTTGCTGCAAGACCTCCTGTCCGGCCCGTCTCGACGGCTGGGACATGTTTGAACCGCTCTAAATAGGTATAGTTGGTCACCGCGTCTGATAAACTCAAGAATGTAACAAGAGGTGTTATCATGCGAATTCCAGGTACATCATCAGAATGCTCTTCCAGGAAGCCAATCATTCACAGCAGCTATAAATTGGCATCGGGAGGAACTAGGTCGCGTGAGTATTTGTTTAAATATCAATTTCCTGAGAGGGAAAAATGGAGAAAGGACACGATTAACGGGAAGCCCGGTCCGGTTACCGACCTCACGAGCTTGACGCGCACAGGCTTGCCTTGAACGTCCTTGCAGCACTTCAGGTCAAAGTTTGATATGTGCCGATTATTAGAACAAGACCTTACTAGATACTCCACCCTGATCTTATTGAAACGCATTCTATTACGGCGATGACTCCAATAGTGTTGCACGGACTTGTAGCGTAGACATCAACTGAATGAGAAAACTTTAGTATTCAAGCTTCAAGTTCTATATTCAGCCTAACAGTTCAGCGGAAACCTATCACAAGCCTAATCCATGGCGCTGTGCTAGTGTAATCGTCGCCGCATCATCGAAGATAATCTAACTTCCCCAAACGACAAGCACATCACTCGAAATAATCAAATAAAAAAAGGTTGTGAACGACGCCGGTTGTGCAACTACGGGGAAAATGGAGATGGTCCAGAGACAGACTCATCTGTTTGTGAAAAAAAAATCAATCACGAGCATCAAGACAAGGTGAAAATCAAGCTTACATGCCTCTCACTTTGCATTGCCCGATCTCGGCGGCTGTGAGTTACCGAAGCCATGAAAGGACACGAGTGATGCAAACGCGGCATTGTGGTCCTTCTGTGTGTGTGATTGAACTATGGCAGGCTTCTCCGTTTTTGTAGGGGAAGATGGAAAGCGCTGGGAGGTATGTGTCTTTGGAGGAGGCGTAGGCATCAAAACACGACCATATGTCATGGAGAGAGCGCCAAATGCTGCTTCGTAGTTTTTTGGCTGCGCCTTCTGCGGTGGCGGCGAGGTAAGGGTGGTAGTGGAGGAGTTAGCGGAGGTAGGGAACATGAAATTATTATTAGTTTAGTGCGCGAGCGAAAGCGCGATTGTGTCAAAGCTCAGACAAGGTTGTCGGAATAGTAAAGAGAAGAAAGACAATACGTGCTTTTATAACCTTTTGCAAATTTCCATAGCGGGAACGCCACCTGTTCGTGGAAAAACTCATGAGTCAGTCCGCAGCGACTAAGATTGGACAGGTGCTCGAGCAGATGATGGGCGGACCCGTAGATATCAATCGACATCTTCTGATGTTCGAATTGAGTGTCGAGTCATGTTGCTCGGTTAGCAAAGAATCGAAACCTGGAAGAATTTGTTGTATCTGGGACATTCTCAATCCACGATGATCTTCAGAAAAGTCCAGTTATCCATTATTAGTGTATTGATGGCGTGAGAAAATTCTATGGACAACATGCGATTTTTCTTTATACCTGTCTTCAGAGACCGATCTCGTCGGCGTATGGCAGGGCAGTCGCGTCCCCAATAACGACATAAGTAGGTTTGCCTTTGACGAGTTCGGACACGGCCTGTTGAAATTTGGAGTCAGAAGCCAGATCTTCCGCATAGAACGAAACATGACTCACTTTCGAGAACCCTTGCGGCGAGACATTGTTGAAAGATGCGAGAGTCGCATCAAGTGTCACAGGAGCACTAGAAAGGATCTAAAGAAAACACTGTATCAACAACCTTGACAGGATTTTGCAACTGCCCAGCAGAGCATACCTGGGAGCCCAACGTAGCTGCGAGACCATCCCTTCTCTCCGCAGCATTCGCAGCAGCGAATTTAGCCTTTGCGACCGCCTTCTTGAGGTCTTCAGCCGACAAACCAGTGGCAGCCTTCTTCAACTCCGCAACCGCAGCAGTAGCAGCTGTCTTTACCTCCGCGGCAGACGCGCCCTGGACAAGGATGCCTACGAGGGTTGCGTCTGAATACGGGAGGTATACAGATTGCACAGACGCATGAGCAGGGATCGCCAAGCTCAATGGAGAAATACCCTTTGACCACTTGATAGAAGGGGCAGGCGAAATATGAGCCGCAAGAGCAGCGAGCTCAGGAGAAGGCGTGCCAGTTGCGCCATAACCGATGAAAACAGTTTGCGGACCATTGTGAGCGTTGATACGGGTCTCACCACCGAAATAAGTTGAGACAGGGGATGTAGCAGAAGTGGAGGACGGGGTGGCAGTGAAGGACTTCTCGACGAGTTGAGAAAGGAGTGATTGTTCAATACCTGAGCCCAAAACAGCGATGTTGCCTTTAGTGAAGGCAGATTTTGCGAAGGCCTTGATGTCTTCCGCGGTGAGAGAAGAATGTGAGGGTGCGAAAAGCGACGCGCCGAGACCAGAACGGAAAGCCAGGGCATGAGCGATATCAACTGCATGAGTAGCAGGGTCAGCATTGACTGCAGCGGTGTCGGCCTCAATCAGCGGTGTCACGTATTCTTCAAATTCATGACGAGTGAATTTAGCAGAGTTGACGAAAGATGAAAGCACATCAACGAAGAACTGCCTACAAATTTTTCGGTTTATGAGAGATACGGAATCCAGAATGACTCACTCGTCACCACGAAGGAACTCAGCCGTCAAGGCGAGATGTTCCCTCGTCAAGCTAGCAGACAAGACACCTCCGTATAGTTCACTCTCGCGAACCGTCCCGAGGGCCGACCGTTTCGCCGTACTCTATCAAATTTATAAATATCTCACCAATATTCCCTACCAGCATTTCCTGACCTTAAAAGCAAAGTTTTTCAGGGCATTAGCAACGCCTGGTTTCGTCTCAAATCTGCTTCCGGCTTTAACGAGGACCGTCACGGACGAAGTCGGTTGGCTGGCCTCGGTCGTAGCCACCCTGAGTCCAGCACTTTCAACGACGGTAGCGAATGAACGCGTCGCTATACGCTGCGCGTTCCGCGCTGTCGACAGTCCGGCGGCAAACATCAAGAATTTTGTGGAGAGCAAGGATGTTTGTGTGTACCAGTTGTTTTCGGACTTGCTGGGCTTCCGGATTATTCCGGTAAGTATCCCTTCTGAATTTCGACTTCCGCGATGATTTCTGTTACATACTTGTAAATTATGCGATGGTCAAGAGGAGGTTCTCTATGAAACGAAACTTAATGATTGAGACTGATTTGCGTGTTGATCGAAGCCAATACTTGAACAGACGATTGAATATTGAATATTCATTCATATACACAGGAGATTCTCGAGCTCAGCCTGGCCGGTAGCTAAACTTTCGAAGAGCAGGATTTTCATCTACATACCTAGGTTCCATTGGTATGCAGTTCTCAACGAAGTATCAACACAACTGATGTATAGTTATCCTCGACACCAAGCTGTAGAGGAAAAGACAGTCGTGCTCATTGTAAGTTTTAAGAATCACAGGTCCTCGACCGATCGCCAACAAAATGCCCTGGGAAAAGACAGAGAAAGAACAGCTTTTACTATTATTAATAATGCACGTAAATCAAAGTTATTCTGCGGAACGATCAGTCAATTTGACATTGGAA
>QFEW01001612.1:0-14292 GCA_003316525.1 Termitomyces eurrhizus
GTCCTCTCCTGCCGTCATGTTAGCGCTATACATTATGAGCCTCCTTCATCCTTGGAATAGGTGAATGGAGTGTGCTGAAGGCCTGGTAGCTAGTGGTTAGGGTAAATGGCTAAGTCCTGTAGTAGGTTGCCAGAGCTAGGGCTGCTCTATATTCCTAACTGGTTGCTAGAGTCCTCAGTATGTCAAGTGTTGGTTGGCCTATAATGTCCCTTGATGCACTCAGTCCAAGTAGAAGCCTATTACTGGCTTTCCAACTATTAGGTTTGGTCCTTTGTCTTCAGGCAATTAAGCTCTTGACCATGCAAATTGTAGGGTGTTCTCCTCATCTTGACCTCTGAGAGGTACTTCTCTTGTGTTTCCTTGATCTCTCAACTCTGCTTCTCTTTCTTCTTGTTCCGCTTCCCACACAGCTTTTCTACACTCTAATGCCTCTTTCCAGGAGTCCAGCAGGATACCAGCTGCTTGTTCATTGGTCATTCCCTCTCTATCGTGCTTTACAGCTTGCCTGGTGAAACTGAACTCATCTTTCAAGAAGTCTGGGGAAATCTCAGAGTATGGGTTAACTGTAAGAATGATCATTGTAAAAACGCAGAAGTGTCTACAGGTGTGTTCAGCTAAACTCAACTCTGTTTTAAGAGAAAGATATTTTTCTTTTCTGCAGAAAGACACAATGCTAAGAGACGACAAGACCACTAAGGGTGGAAGTCACAGGAAAAAAGTGATTCCTGTAACAACACAGCCACCCTCATTCAAAGACCATGCCCTTTTCGACGCTCAAACCTCGCATCTGACAGGGCAACCAACTACTCATGCACTACTCTTCCATGGAACCACAGCAATCTCCTTCTTAGCATCATCCCAAGTGCTGGCAACTCAGATGGGGCTTCATGATCTATAGAGGACCAGATGCCAGCAGCCACACCAGCTTGATGGCAAAGGGATTCTTTAAAGTCCTGAGCTGTGGGCATGCTGAGAAATAGGTCAAGTATAGCAACAAAGTGATCAAGGTCACATTTAAGAATGCCCTCTACATGCTGGAACTGGACCATAACCTCATATTAATTGGTTCACTGGTGAGGAGGGGTGTCAAGCTTGCCATTGATGAAGGGGGGCCACTCTACATGCTTCTGATAGCCAGCTATTCATGAAGTGCTCCATGTCAGGGACAATGTTCACTGTTGAGTTCACACAGCCACCTGTATTGGCCCTGGCCACCCAATCAATCAGCAGGGCTGCTGACCTGGAGACATAGCATCAGCAGATGGCACATGTAAACAAGAACATGGTGCAGGAGATGGCACAGAAGAACATTGTTACAGGGATGAGCATGGCTACTAAAATAATGACCTCTGGGTAGTGCAAAGATTGTATCTTAAGCAAGCACATCGGAGATGGACCCCAAAACACAGCTATATGAGAGGGTCACTTTTAATGTCTGGGGGCCAGCATGAGTCTTGGTGGTAGACAGCAAGAACCTGATGATAGTTGTGACAGACTAGGCAGGTGCAGACTGTGAGGTATAGTACCTTGCAAACAAGTTGAAGTAGACAATGGCCATGTGCCTTGAGTCTTTTGATATGCAAGTTGAGACCTAGCTTGGACTGCAGATGAAGTGTGTGTGTATGGATAGCAGCAAGGAGTTTGTGAATGTTGCATGAGATGCATACTGCAGGAAGCAAGGCATAAGACATGAAACCATGTGCCTCTACTCTTCAGCTGCAAATGGAGTTGTCAAGCACAGGAACAGGACAATCTTTGACCTTACACACAGCATGCTTGTGAACTCATAGCTGCCCATGTATTACTAAGAGGTGACCTTGACTATGGTTTACATTTTTGACGTGGTGCTGAGCTCTAGGCATCTAGGAACCATGCCACATGAAATTTGCACCAGCCACAAACCAGACATCTCCCACTTGCACCCATTCAGCTGCACTGCATATGCAAAGATCCCCAAGGAGAATAGTTCTAGCAAACTGGATGCCCACATAAAGACATCACAATAGTACATGTCATACATTGTAGGAGAGCTTGCTTTGTGCCATACAATACATGTCCAGCAGAGTCTGCTACACTGTAGTGGAGCAGTCCTTAGTGTGCCATAGAATACAGAGCCACAGACGTGTCACAATGTGCTGTATGACATGGTCCAGTGGATCTATATAAGGCAGGCATATGCAGGCCTAGCAGATACCAGCAGACACCAGTGGATGTCAACATGTGTCAGCAGCCACTAGCAGGCATCAGCTCATCAGTAAAAACCTCCTCTATTAGCAGATGTCAGGACATGAATAAACTCTCCTCAAGATTCTCTACTTTCCTTCCCTCTTTCTTTCTCTCTGCAACAACTTGAGGCTGCATGCCTCCTCTTCCCTCCTTTTCCTACCTCCAACACCAGTGGACATCCACAAAAGGGCCCTGCAGACCTATGCAGGCCTATGCATGCCACCAGTAGACATCTACACAGACTTATGTCAGCCTACTCAAACCTATGCAGGCCCACACTGGCCTGTGCAGGCCACTAGCAGACATCCACACAGGCCTATGCAGGCCCATGAGGGCTGGTTGGACCAAAAAAAAAGACTCTACATCTTGTTCTTCATATTCTGTAGAGGAGAGGAAGATTGAACCAACAGAACACATTGACAATTTATCTGTTGCATCACAGGTCTGTTGATGATGCCCAAAAGTTGATCAGTAGCAGATACGGTTTATGGCTACTGACCAGTATACAATGTGTTGGATGCACTAAGTTTTAAGGGAGTCCTGGGCAGTTCTCAGAAAACAAGTCAGAAATGAGTTGATCAGCAAGCTTTAGAGGAAGGTCAGTGATGGTAGTTGGTAAGGGATGTGCAGTAAGAAAAGATGAAGTGCACCTATATGAGTGAGGTGTGGCAAGCAATGTGGCAAAAAAACTATAAGCTTAGTGACATCTAAGCTGCATGATGCCTGCTATAGATGCACTGCAGCAAGCAGGCTAGAGGTGCTCCAACACTTGGTGACTAAAAACTTAGTCAATACAAATGAAATTTGAACCATGAGGTGAACTGAAGGGTAAATGAGGTACTCTGTTCTGTTGGTAGCTAATGACAACAGTAAGTATTTATAGTAAAATAAGTTCCCCATTGCTAATTGGCTTAAGGGTTGCCAAGGAGCGGTGAACTGTAAAGAATGTAATTAAATGTCATGCATTAAACTAAATAATGAGAAATGAAACAAGAAAGCTGTCCATCTGACTGAAGGAGGGGTGCCAAGGGACGTCAGGTGCCAGGATAAATGCCAAGCTGTCTGTCATGAGTAAATGACATTATTTCCAATTTGTAAGCGCTGTCATCAGCTAGCTGTGCCATGTGCTGATTGATTGATGCCACCTGTCAATGCTTGCCAGCAGTGTGATGCCAGTTGTCATTCCAGCTGTTGGCGCTATCACTGATTGGATCTGTCACTTGCCATGCATGGCCATTGGGTAAGGCCTAAAATGGATAAATCATATGCATTAAGTTTGGAACAAGCATGGGAAGATGTCTGGAGCTGATGCCAAGCCTGCTATTGATATGCCTAGTCTGTATGGGGTCCTATCACCATCACTAGCAGATAGAATCAAAGATTGGATAATACAATGAACAGCAGCTCCCTGATGTTCCTGCTGATACGATGCTGTATCAGCAGTCAGGGACACACCATGCACCAAAAGTCAAAATAAACATTTAATTATGGGCTAAAAACTGTAAGCCTCCTAGTAGCAGTCTCAACAAAAATATATCTCCAAAACATCCCAATAAATACACAGAAAAGTATAGAACAACAGGCAGGGACCAGCTCAATCTATCAGTTCAACAATAGTCCAACTACTGTAATAGGGAGAGGAAGCATGGGAGCTGGCAGAAGTGACAAAATGAGGTCAATTTGTGATGATCTAGATCAAGATCTGATCTGACAATGCCTGATTTGACATGACTGAAAGTGGAAAGGGAAAAAAGCATGAAGCATGGAATGCAGAGAAGCACTAAAAGGAGAAAGAAGGATCTATAAATGGGATCATGCTAAATGGAGCTGAAGCAAATGGAAAGTGGCAATCAGAAACATCTGGAGAAATGGTGGAACTGGTGGCACCAAAACAGGCCTCCCAAAAGGGAAATTGGACTATCAAATATGTTATTGAGGCTGGAGAAGTTACAACAAAGAGTCATGTGTAGATAGTGGTCTGTGCATCAGAAAAACAGTATGAATAGTTCAAGTTTAGTAGAGAATAGACAGGCAATTGATAGGCAAAGGCTTGGTGATTCCCAGGGAGTGAATTGCTTAGGCTGGAAGTTTATTGAGAATCCTCTGCTTTCCAAATATTATTGAAAGCATTCAACATTATAATATATCAATTTTGTCATCAAGTCAGTGTGGATTGAAGGTCATATTTTACACTAGCAAGCCCCAGAACTATCAAGTACTACTTGCAACCAAGTACTACACTGCAAGTCCCTATATAGATAATTAGAGGTAGAAGAGGGGTGGCACATCCTCCAGAAGACTTTTTGTGGCTTGAAAAGGGGCATTGGCATCTGTTGGCATTTGTCGGCATCTATTGTATATCTGTCAGAATCTGTTGGACATTTGCTGGCATCTATTGGTATCTGCAGGCATCTGTTGGCAACCCCTGGCATTGCCTGGCATCTGCTAGCATCAGGAGGGGGAAAGAGGGAAAGGAGGTGCATGGGCATCCACTACATGTGGTGGTGTAAGGGCAACTTCTGGAGGCTGTGGCTCAGTCATACAACTGGCAGAGTGAGATCCAAAGTGTATTAGAATATATACTGACAATATCAGAATAACTACTCACCTGGCAGAAAACAAGTCTAGGGATTCCCTATGCCAGGTTGGATGCTTCTGGGGCCTCTGAAGCATGGGAAACAACTGTACAGTACAACAAAACCTTAAAAACTTGAAAATTGCATACACAAACAATTGCACAAATAAGGGGCAAACTCTGGCAAACAAAGTAGTGCTGAGGGGGCCCACACTTGTCTGAATGGTAGCTAAAGAACTAGAGCACCTCAAGAGCTAAGAATAGTACAGTACTAACAAATAGTGTTGAAAGAATAGAAACAGTAAAATGAAATAATGTCAGAAGAAATAAAAGAATGAATGAAAGGAGAGTCAAGAGATAAGAAGTGAAAGAAAGAAGAAACAAAGAGTCTCCTGACAGGCAGAAGAGGAGTGCATGGGTGTCTGCTATTTGCTGGTGTGCCAGCAGACAGTAGCTGATATCCAAAGAAATCTTTTTGTATAACAATGACAAATATTTTAGTAGAGACAGTACTGGTTTGAAAGAGAGGAGAATAAGTCTGGTGGACCTGTGTCCTATCCATGAGCAGATGAATAGATCAAATAAATTTACCAACCTATGTGTGATGATATCATTTGACCAATCTATATGTACACTATACCAAGTTGTAGTAAGTCTCTATGGTCCAGTAGAATATTTATCAATTGATATTCTATATTATGCACAGTGGCAGGTTTGACTCTCCTGCAGTGCATTATAATATATAGGTGCAGTTTTTTGTACAGTGGCAAGTTTGACTCTCCTGCAGTGCATCATAATATACTAGTGCAGTTTTGAGATATCTGTACACTGTATTGACTTGTAGTAAACCCATGTAGTCTAGTGGAATATTTATAAATTAATATTTCATATTATGCACAAGCAGCAAGTTCAAATTTCCCTAGTGCACATGATAGCAGTCAGAACCTCTTCTGCTCTCTTTTAACTTTCTGCTCTCTTTTGACTTAATGATATATAATAATATCTTTTGACCTCTTGAACTGATTGATATTTAAACTAGTCTGTAGTAAAGTGCTGTGGCCTAGTGCACAATACTAGAGTAATATTTATATATAATATCCACCAAAATCAGGCTCTGTGGTCTAGCAGAATATTCTCAATTGATGTTCCCTCTAGTGCACAATAGAAGGGTTCAACTTCTCCTTATGTATTTGTCACTAGTATGTGGTTTTTTGCTGATGCATCCTGTCCCCCATCTATGAGTGGCAGAATAGATCAAACAAATTCATGATGGATTTGTCACTGGCAAGTAAAACAGGATGATTAATCTTAACAAAAAGTAACCAACATAAAAGCCATAAATTGTAGTAACTATTTATTAAATTAATCATCTGATGTGTATTCCTTCTCTTCATTAGATCTATGTAATTCATTTGAGTAGAAGACATCCTCATCAAGTAGGTAGTCTTCTGTCAAGAGTGCAAAGTCATCTGGTGTATATGGCCTCTGAAGTCTGATAAGTGTGATGTCTTCATAATTTGCTATCAAGCATGACGATGAAGATAGTGGGGGTGACTCTGACATATCAGCAGATACATCATCAGTACCATCAGCCAGATTGAAAGGGCCAATGGACCTACATTGACCATGTTTTGCTCTAGAGCAAAATTCTTGTTCTGTTGATATAGATGAACTCTGTTTACTAGTGCCAAATTATAACTCATGTTGTTGATACAATTCATTGATTTTTCTCTTATTCTTACATTGAGTCATACATGTCTCATATTTCTCCCACTCCTGGACATTGTTACTAGTAGATAGGCTTGAAGAACAAGATTGTTGAAAGAAGGAAGACTGGGATGGAAGTTCTGTCTGTTCAGCTATTATATTAAATAGTGGTGGAACATTTTCTTTGTCTAAGGCCTCTATACCTCTATCTGTCTCTTTTGCTATCAAAACAAATAGCAGTAGTGTAGTACTTGGTTGCAAGTAGTACTGATAGTTCTGAGGCTTGCTAGTGTAGAATGTGATCTTCAATTCACACTGACTTTGATGACAAAATTGATTATTATAGTTGTGAATGTGAATGCTTTTAATAATTTTGCTGAAAGCAGAGGTTTTGCGCTATTATTGTTGTTAATGCTTTCAATAATCTTGTCAAAAGCAGAGGTTTTGAGCTCTTATAATGTTGACTGCTTTCAATAATCTTGCAGAAAGCAGAGACTTTGAGGTATCATAATATTGAATGAGAATGATAATATTCTAGAAAATGAAGGTTTCTCAACAAACTCTGGCCTAAGCAATTCACTCCCTGGGAATCACTGAGCCTTTGCCTATCAATTGCCTGTCTATTCTCTACTAAACTTGGGCTATTTATACTGTTTTTCTGGTGCACAGACCACTATCTATATATGTCTCTTTGTCGGAAACTCTCCAACTTTCAGAACGTATTTGATAGTCCAATTTCCCTTTTGGGAGGCCTGTTTTGGTGCCACCAGTTCCACCATTCCTCTGGATGTTTCTGATTGCCACTTCTCCATTTGCTTGAGCTCTATTTAGCATGATCCCATTCATAGATCCTTCTTTCCTCTTTTAGCGCTTCTCTGCATTCCATGCTTCTTTTTTTTCCCCCTTCTGGTTATGTCAAATCTAACATTGACTAATTTGATGATGAAATTGAGTTACTTTAATTGTCAATAACAATAATAATATCCTAATTTCATCTTATTCTGTCTGCTCTGCCAGCTTCCATGCTTTCCCTCCCCATTACAGTGGTTGGACTACTGTTGAGCTGATAGTTTGAGCTGGTTCTTGCCTGTTGTTCTGTACTTTTCTGTGTATTTATTGGGGTGTTTTGAAGATATATTTTTGTTGAGACTGCTACCAGGAGGCTTACAGTTTTCAGCCCATAATTAAATGTTTATTTTGACTTCTGGTGCATGGTATGTCCCTGACTGCTGATACAGCATTGTATCAGTAGAAGATTTTCTTTGTTATCAGCTGCTATACATCTGCTGCTACTGACTGCCATTTGTTTGCTGTTACTGGCCACTATAGTATCAATTGCTGTTAGTCCTTCTGCTCCTTCACCAATAATAAATAAAGGTGGCAAAGAATTGTCTTTCATCTTCTCTTCTGCAGGAATGAACAAAGGAGGCAAAGAATTGTCTTCCATCTCCTCTTCCACAGAAATAAACAAAGGAGGCAACAATTTGTCTTCCATCTTCTCTTCTGCAACAATGAACAAAGGAGGGATGTCTTTACTTCTACTCATGACCTCCAAGTCTGGATCATGAATGGATGGATTAGAAATATCTACTTGGTCATTGTCAGATGCTTCCATGAATGTCCAGCAGATATGAGTGAAAGGAAGTTGGGATGCTGCTTGAACCACAATGCAAGAGTGTTCTATTGTGAGGCCATACACCAGTCCAGGTTTACTGTAGAGATGATTGAATAGATGTTGTGAGTTCAAGAATTTGATATGTGTCAAGGATGGCCATTGAGAAGAGTTGACATTGAGGAAAGTGGTAGGATGAGTGGCAGTCTTGAGGATCAGGTTGCTCACAATCAATACTGTTGGTAAAAGACTTGATGCCTGTCAATTGGCCTGTCTGAGCAGGATCTATGGACCTGGCAATGGAACTGACAATGGAAGCAGCAACAGACTTGCTGCCAGCACACAGGCAAATTATATTATTGGCTGTCAGAACATGTTCTGTCTTATTCAGCAACCACAACTTGTCTAAGGCTAAAAGCATCTGCTGGTAGCTCCTGGCAGATCTGCTACCTGCAAACACATGGAGCAAATTGTCTGGTTGTGGAATAGACACCATTTCATCTGCTGATGGCAATGTCATAGATGGCTAGCAGTTGCATGCCAAGAAGCTTTCAATAGAGTAGAAGCATTGCTGATGTAATGAGAAGGCAATGCTGCAGTGTTTTATTGCTTAGAACCTGAACATCCTTCTTTAATTTCAATGCTCATGTCCAAAATGTATATTTACTAGACATTAGATTTACAACATGAAACTATCACATTATTTTAGTAGGTTTGAGCAAGACCCAGTTACAAGGTTGCTCTGGACTCTCACAATTGGAAACTTTTGAAGACAGTTATACAATGAACCTAACTGAAAGGAGGAGGATCATTCATAATTCTGGATGGGTAGGAGGGAGATCAAAGTCTGTGCCAGTTATCTCTGCTACCAACCAACTACAAATATCTATCTCTCCACTGATAACCTAAACATGAGTGAACTATATGGCATGATTGCAGAAAAGCCTTCATCTTTTCTGCTGGTAAGCTTTGTCTTTATAACTCTTCTAGACTTTAAGCTATTTTCTAAACTGCACTCTAAGTGAGGGTTGTAAATCTTAGTTTTGAGGCTTTGATCAACTATTTGGAGAAGATGAGAAGGTGGAGAAGCAAGTAGTCTTCATGAGCTTATATTGAGATGCTGTGAATAATGTTTTGTGTAGCGTCGAGTCCTCTTCAGAAATTCAGTCTCTTTGTTTTGGGCAGGGGTGAGTAGAGAAAAAGTTTTGTAGGCATAATGAGCGCAAGAGGGTGGTGAAAAACTGAATAGCAACTGGCTGTTACAAGGAGAGCAAAAAATTTTATGATTACACAGCCACTTCAATCAAAGACCACACTCTGTTCTTTTCTCATTACCTTGTGACAAACAGGCCAGCCCTCTTTGATTTTGACATTCATGTCCAAAATGTAGATATATTAGATGCTAGATTTACAATATGAAACTATTGCATTATTTTAGTGGATTTGTGCAAGATCTGGTTACAGAGTTGCTCCATACTCTCATGATTGGGAACTTTCAAGGATGGTTATACAATGAACTCAACTGAAAGAAGGAGGGTCAGTTGCAATTCCCCATTCAAAAGATAGGAGTCTACAATGCATCACACAATGTATTTTGTGATTCCTGTAAGAATATAGTGTGGCTCCCAATCTTTCATGATGAAGTAGACTAGATTTACTGAATTTATTTTATTTTTAAAAAGCCAGAATGAGTCTTAGTACTGACTCATGTAAGGTTGGTATTGCTTGAAGATAAGGAGCAAGAATTTGTTTGTGCTTGGATAAATATCTGTAGAATGTGTTGCTAGACCAGCAACCAATAGCTTTTATCGTTTTAAAAGGAACCCCCTGCAGTAAGTACTCCAGAGTGATTCTGATGCAAAAGCTATGACCTTGTAAGGGTTCCAGTTGTGCAGCTTTGGCAGCTTTTGTTAGAATTTCTAAAAACTTCTTCTTTGTCAGAGGAATTGATTTTCCTTTTTTACTTTTGTATGCAAAGAGTAGATCATCCATCAGAGGTTCATCAACTCAAAGATAGTTTTTAAGGGCTTCTTTTAGATTGGATAGGCCATTCTGTTTTGTCCAGGATACAGTCTTCCCATGAACTGCTATTTTTGTTTGAGGAAGGAAAAAGGTAGTGGACTGAAGCTTTGATTGATTTGTGGAATGAGAGATGTTGCTAGGTTTAACATGTATCAAGAGGTCAAATGACAACAGTGTTGGGACTGTGAATTTGCCTAGTCTGGCTGCAGCATAAAAGCAAGTAGTAGTGCAGGCAAACACTGCCACATTTAGAAGGTCAGAGATTGATGAAGACACTTTCAATTGTTTATGCATTGCATCTAGGATGGCTGGAGTGCAGGAACTTCTCTTTTTTTCCTTGGATGAGCTTAGTGCTTGCTTTTCTGCTGCTCTCATCAGGGTTTGCATTTTACATCATGCAACAAGTGCCACACTCTGATCCCAGCGATGAAGTTCTCAATTGCAGACTTGGAATATGTTTCCACTGACATAGCTACAAAGGCCTCTAGTATATTATGAGTCACTAGAGCTTGCATGTTCTCTGGAATTTCTCTAAAGTCACAGAACATGTGGAAAAGTAGCAGACCTGTCCCATAGGTGACTTTTGTTGACTCTGCCCAAGCTGTGCTCATTACTGCAAAGATATTCTTGGTTTCTTGCTCTGAAAGAATTGAGTAGTCTTCTATTTCTGATTCTTCTTTCTGAGATTTAATTGCCTTCCATGCTTTCAGTCTATCTCATGCTGGAATATGGGGACATAAAGAGGAAACTGCAAGTTTCAGACCTTTTGGATATAGCATAGGTCTTCTGTTACAGTGAGCTACATGTTGTTTGATAGTCTTCTTTCTCTGCTTAAAGGCATCACAGTATTCTGCAAGCCTCCATCACTTATTGGTTGGTTGATAGGAGATCTTGCTTTTAGAATTTTGTAGTATGTTGTCCATTTTTTTGCTTTCTCTGGCAATGCTAATTTGTACTCTCTGCCTTGATCCTTTGTTCCAGTCAGCTTTGTCATTGAAGTCAACAACAAATTTAGCAACTTGTTGAGGAATGGGAATAGTAGGAAGTAAGAGGTCTCTGGCTGGGAAATAACCTCTTAATAGGCTGTTAGCAGGGTTAGACTTGCTCAGTACATAGCAAGTGCAGACTAAGAATTCAAATTGTTTACAAGTTTCATGTACTTGTTTGAATATTTCATTGATTCTTTTATTCTGACTTTGTCATGTCCACTATCCTTTGACCACTCCTGTATTGTTTCTAAATACTTTAATATGCTTTTCTTTTCTTTCAGACTTGGCAATTGTTGCCATGAGGAAGTAGAAGCCCAGTGCTTCTGCCCAGCCAATGTCTCCTTCCTTTTTCCATCCTGGTTTAAGCCACCATGCCCTCCACCATTGTCCAATGGTGATTCCAATTCTGATAGATAAGCTAGCATCAGAAAAGGCTTGTATGTCCACATAGAATTCTGATTTTAAAATTGATCTTTTCATTAGTTCAGATAATACTCACTTTTACTAGTGCAAGTCATTGGCAGTCCTCCTTGAGGGAGTTCTTGGCATGAACAAATAACTATGGAAGATTTTCATGAAGTCTTCTAAACTGGTGAGAAGAGCTTGTCCTCTAGGTAGCACATAGCACAAATGTAAAAGTTTTCCATAGAATTTCTGAGCCTCTTCCAGGATGTGAGATTTGGATTTCTCCCATTTAGCAATAATGGCTTGGAGATACTTTTCTCTCTTTTCTTCTAGAAGACTAACTCTATGCTAGTGAATATCCTAGAAGAAACCAATGTAGAGTACTGTATTTCCAAATGGGATATTCTTGTCCTTTTTCCATAGAATGCCAAGCCTTTCAGAAAGCAAATCAATATCTTGCATTGAATAAGTGTACTGTTGATCTATTGAGGATCTGGGGGTAGCTTCAGAGCAATTGATGAGAGAATAGGCCAGATTTTTATCATACTCTTCTAATTTATCATCATGATTTGTCTTTCCTTCAAACTATATTCTTTCCCCTCTGTATTTCTTTCCTCTGTTGCTACAAACCTCCTTATGCCATTATTTGCAGCTAACATTGTACTCATTTATAAATTCATGATAAATCTAAAAAAAAATATGGTCATCAACCTATTTGGATACTGGACCCATCCTATTAGCTCTAATGATTTGTACTCCAGCATCTTTGACAATCCCATAGCAGCCACATCCAGAGCTGAACCCAAAGCAATCTATTGTGTCAATGGCAAAGGAGTCTGTTTTACAAAGTCTAATAACCAGCCCTGGCCATTGACTAGAAGTGATTGGAATGGTTCTATAAGCCTCTTTAACATCCTGCACTACAGCCTGGGAACCTGGGAGTAATATCAAAATAAGAAGGTAAACACTATCAAAAGTACCCCAGGTATATAGGAATTGTAAAGAATTGATGGCACTATTGATGGATCGTACATTACTCAATGCTGAGGAAGAGTATGGATAGGAGAGGTTTTGAATAAGGTGGAGCTTTTCAGGCTTGTTTAATTTGAAGATGATTTGGAAAGATAGTGTCTGAAAAAGACCAATAATGTTTTCTACTTGGCTCCTGTTAAAAGGTCCCAGATAGCACCCTTTAGCAAATTCAGTTGCAATGATAGCATCAAATTGTTCACTCTATTAGTAAATAGACTCTCTGTTGTTGGGTGTAAAGGCTGAAGTATTTGAGGAATCTCTGCATTAAAGCCAAATTCCAAACAATGAGCCAAGTTTGGAAAACTGGATTTAATTTTTGCTTTGTTAATTTCTCGTTTCCAGACCTCTGGTTTATATGGCATCACAAATCTAAATTGCTTGTGCAAGATAACAGTTCTGAGCTCCATGATTTTTTTTTCCACATCTGGAACATTTGTATTTGTAGTCATGTATGAGAAATGTGCATTTATATAGTTTTTGCCAGTCAGTGCATAATTCTTTTCCATCTGGGTTGACAAGTCAATCACTCTTGTTTTGAGAAACAAAGGCTTTTTGTCTATTCCAGAAATCATGTGTGCTGTAGTGCCAAATGTTGTAAGTATGCTGACCAAAGCATACTATGCAGGCTGCATTGGTCAAACTGGTTGAATTTGTGTGGTTGTGAAAAAACTCTCCTCCCTTGCTCCCTTTCTTTGATTTGTTATTATGAGAGTTAAAGCTATTGATATCTTGTGACAGCAAGGGAGAGTGTTTTCTCTTCTCTTTTTCAGATGACACTAATACTGAGACTTTGTTTTTTAATGCATTTAAGTCTTTAACCTGGCACATGATTATAATTAAGAATTTTAATGCATAGATGTAACCAGAGTTACGGGTTAGAACTATCTTGTGTGTATCACACAAGTGCTAAATCAGACCGCAGTATCAGATTGACTAGTACTTAGAGTGAAAACAAGATGTTGTCTTATGTAATACTCTACTAAATGATTATAGCATTGTTGACGCTTAAGAACACGGATGACTCCGTTACATACCCCCCAATGAGACCAAATACTCGGTCTTTAGAAAGGGAGGTAGAGCGAGATGAAAGATGCACGGTAGTGCAACCAACATATGAATACACGCGTATGGCGTGGCTGCAAGGCGTTAGCACTTGTGCGCAATGGAGATGTGTCATCTGGACACAATAGGAAGCAGTCCTTATCAGACAAGGGTGCAGGTTGCGCCAGCAGTAGATAAAAAAAAATGTTATGTATAAACAAAATAAAAAAAAAACACAAAAGGATGACCCCTCCTCTGGGTCCGCTGTATCTACACGCGACTCTAGAGTGCGTATCAGCTGAAATAGTTTGAGTGAAATACTCGGAAGTACATACACAATAAAGTATACATGGGTCTAGGACCCGGATGACGATGCTCCCGCAACCGTGCCCGTCTCAGTCACCATTGCCTCCTCCTCCAGTGCGACGTTAATTGTGGGAGGGGGAGGCACCAATTCCGTCCTCGGTGGGGTTATAGGCCCCTTGACTGCAGGCGTGTCTACTACCATAGGCTCTGTTAGTGCGACGTTAATCGCTGAAGCTGTGGTGGCGAGCATACCCTGCTCTGCCATGCGTGACAGGAGATTGACCCGGCCTGGGTCCATGTCCGCTGTTGGCAGGTCATGCGCTGCTGAGCGTTTTAGGAGGTTGACCTGATTCAGGTCCATGCCAATCAAGTAGTAG
>QFEW01001614.1:0-15181 GCA_003316525.1 Termitomyces eurrhizus
ACTTTCTCCGCCTTCAAAGGCGTACCATTCACAATGACCATGTCGTTCACGAAATCCAGCGACACCTTGTTCTTACGCATGAACGGCGTACCAATAATCATGTCGTAGCGATCAAAATTTGCTATATCCACGTATTCTTTCGTCGATGTTCCTGACGTCTTTATTCTCACCTCCACGCCAAACTGCACCATAGCGCGACTCCCCACAGTCCCCAGCTGGAGCATCAATGGCTCCTCCAGTTCATGAACGTGGATCGCGTTGACGTGAGCAAACTGGGGTGTAATGCCTGTAGTGGTACTCCCGGAGTCCCACAACGTCCATGCCAGATGTCCATTGACATCAACATACATGACCAGGCACTCCTTCTCTTTGGAAGTATAGCGTGGCCGCTGCAACTTATTAGTTGCCTTCTGCAGGGTTACGCGTCTCATTTGGACGCGCTGATCTCCACGGCACTCCGTCAGTGCAAACAGGTGTTCCTCCTCATCATCATGAGCATAGTAGTCGCTGTCATACACATCCACTGTGACATATTTGTTGCCATCAATCTGGACGCTCTCAGCATCATCCACTTCCGACCCGTCAGCCTCTACCTGCGGTTCTTCCTCCGCTTCCTCAACAATCTCGTCGTCCTCGTCGTCACTGATGACATTGCTAGGTGCCACAGCTGTATGGGCCGCTCGGATGTGTGCCTTAGGAGGGGCGGGACACTCCTTAGCAAAATGCCCGCTCCTGCCACAGTTGTAGCACGCTGAGGGATCCCTGGCAGGCCTTCTCTGGGCCACTCCTGGAACCCCAGCAGTTTTGCCTGCTATACGCGGTACAGGCACCACCACTCCTCTCGGTGCTACTTGATTCTGACCCAAAAAGGGTCGACTATCCTTTGCTGGCAATTGTCCAGCAGGCTTCGATCGAGGCCGTTGGCCTCCAGGGACTGTCTTACAAACAACGAATCATGGATTGCAATTGTTCTCCATATCTGTCCATTTGGCCAGGAAGGTTCCCACCTTCACTGCCTGACAGTTCACTGTTCCTTGGCGTGAACTACGCTGCTTATAATGGTTTGCAGTCCGTGTCGACTGCTCATAACGGATGGCATACGCCAAGAATTCGGTCACAGTATTGACCTCTGGAGACAAATTATCGTCGCGTATCAACGCTCTCCTCATGTCTGCAGGTATTCCGTCCAGGAATGTCTTGCAGATAGTGTATTCGTCTGGATAGACGGCCATATTCTGTGCACGACCTACCAGGTCATCATAAAAGGTCTGGACGCCAGTCTTAGCGTCATACACCGCCTTTCTGAAGGCATCACGAGCTTCCTGCATCGTAGCAGCGTTGACGAACTAATTATACAGTCCTATCAGGACCTCTTTAAATGTCCAATGCGATTTGTTGCGATTAATGTGAAGAACATGGCGACAGAACCAATTCCGAGCCTCTCCTTCCATAAATTTGTGTAACACAAATATCCTCTCCTGGTCCATGTCGTCTCCACCATAGCAGCAGGCTGCAAGGTGGTAGCACACGTCCATGGCCCAGTCCTCCAGTTGAGAAAGCCTATGTCCCCCAGCGTACGCATGTATGTGCTTACCATCAGATTTACGGGGACTTACCCCAGCAGGAAACTTAAATCTGACTCCAAGGGAGTCATCCACCAGACGAGTGAGGCGGTCATGCATATGATCCATATGGATCCTGACCGCTTCATTCATTCCCAGCGTAGTTTCATGCAATTCATGAAGTGCAGGCATCGAAAATGCCCAGGGACTGCGAAACAGGTGCTCATTGGCCGCTCTTTCTGGCCATGGAGTGGGCTGTTGCCTCACTTGGTGCTCTGCTGGTAATCCACCAGCCTGCCTGCCACTATCACGACGATTATTATCATCCTGATTGTCATTCCTATGATCACGTCCTCCACCATCGTTATTGCGATGAATTGGCTCCCTCCGCTCGTAGTGGTCACTACTATTATTACTACCACCCAGATTTCTGTCCGGTTCAGCAGTTCAAGCCGTGAATTGTCGCCGCATCTCATCGACAGGTGTTACACCCTCGCGCCCTTCAAAGACTACCCCCTGGTCATCAATTAACAACTCACCATGATCGCGCAAGTCCTGGTTGCGTATTCTCTGGTAATTGACACGTTCATTCCAGTTGTCCACTAGGTGGACGCGTCGCACTATGTGTCGTGGTCGTGTTCACTCCTCAAGAATGTGGACTTTGTCCACCTCTTCCTTGATTGTAACTTGCTTACGAGGTGTCTTAACCTCCTGCACTGCAAGTAGTGTCTCTGGCTCTGCCGAAGTCATCATCACAGTCTCTACTTTGGACAATGCCTGCTGAGGCACTCTGCTGACAATGCATTGACGGTTTGCGGCGTTCTGACACCTAATGTAGTCTTGCTGAGACTCATTAGCCTGACGAGGCGCATTGAGCAATTCCATCGCATCCGCGATTAGTGGCGCTCATCTGCGCACACTCATCTCATATTCTACGGAGTCGGCTGGAGTAGCCGTTGAGACTGCTGACCCTCGCGCCGCTTTGCGCTTAAGGTATTCCACTACTTCGAGTTCGAAGATGTGCACAAACAATTCGATATATTCATTCGAATCTGCATGGGGTACATCGTGGCTCCTAGCAGCCAGCAACTGTAAGTGCTTTACTATGTAGAGCTGCAGACGCTTTCGCATCGATTCCTTTGCGACCGACGGATATCGGTCCAACACCAGCTGTAACTGGATAGACAAGGTCGAATGTGACCTTTTGCTTTTCTCATCATCTGAGGACTCCAACTTGGACTCTAAGTCCATAACTCTCCTGAGGCCGTCATGCCTCACTTGCGGCTGTTTGCCGGCCCATCTGTGCAACTCTGGGATTCCAGGCACTGTTGGCACCTTTTCCAACCCTACAACATTGCCGTCCTCCCTACTGACCACTGTCGCTGGTCCTTGCTTCTGTCCTTGTGTCATCAACGATGATGGTCCCGGTTCAGTGGCAGCATTGGCCACATATTCCAAATGCCGTTCCGTAGGTGCAGTCCGGAATGGGGTGCTATGCGCAACCGCGCTGCCTTGTACCATTTCTGAGTACTGGGTAACGTCCGGTTGACCCTCAGAGGGAGCTGAAGAGCTCTCAGGCAATACCGGATACATCAGTGAAGGCATTTGGCTCGCTGGCAGCGACACTTCTGAGACCGTGGATCTCTCTCCTGGTTTTCCACCAGGTCGTACAATGGACATCATCCGTGATACAGATAGCCCACCAGGCATTCCAAAGCTTGTGCTGATATCGCGAGGGGTCTTTTCATCCCACTTTGGCGGAGGTTGGTATGCTGACGCAGATTGCGTCTTCACAGCTTGAAGCACAGGTAAGTCACCTGCGTCTGCAGCTGGGAACGGAGGATCCGGATCAAGAGAGCCAGTCATGGAAGCACATTTTCAGCGTGATGCCAACAGAGAATTGAGAGGTTTTGATGATAGTTGCCTAGTCGGTAACAAGCCTAGAGTTTAAAACCGATAGCAGAAGATTTAAAAAAATGTAACCTGAGTTACGAGTTAGAACTATCTTGTGTGTATCACACAGTGCTAAATCAGACCGCAGTATCAGATTTGACTAGTACTTAGAGTGAAAACAAGATGTTGTCTTATGTAATACTCTACTGAATAATTATAGCGTTGTTGACACTAGTACTACGTGTGACTCCGTTACAAGTGACCTGTCAACAGCAACTGGCAGCATATGGATAATGGCAACCAATAGTGTTGCAGCCTATTGGCCACAGCAACTTGAAAACTCCTTAGAATTGTACAAGTCTGCTCACTTTTTAATGTAATTCCAATTGGCCAGGCCACTTCAGGGTATGGTCAAAAAATCCTTGACAGATGCCATGAGTGCTAATGTCAGCACTAAACATTGTATCATTTTCTAATAGGTTAAAATGTCAGGCTTGAGTATATCCTGTCCTGTTGTCATTAATTCTTTATACTTCTGATTGTGGTGCCTGGACAAATAGCAGCACTTAATGCTAACCTCTTTTAGAATTGATTGAGGTTTGGCCAGAGTCACCTCCCTGTTGTCATGCTAGTGTTGTGAGTTCTGAACCTGCTGAGTCCTTGAAATCAATGAATAGTGGGTGCTAAATGTCTGATAAATGGTGGATGAGGCTGGTAAATGAAGCCTGTATTGGAAGTACCAAAGCCAGAGACATCCTATGTCTAAGAAGGTTGCTTGAGTCTCCAGTATGTCAAGTGTTGGTAGGCCTCTAGTGTCTCTTGATGCACTCAGCCTGAGTAGAAGCCTATCACCATCTAATTTAAGTTTCAACTACTGGTTGGTCCCATAATTTGAATTCTAATTTGTCACTTTCTCTTGATCATCCTCAAATAAGCTTTCTGACCAATGGACAGTCTTGAAATAAGGTTTTTAATCACCAATCACCTCTGGATCCTTCGATTTCCCCCCAGATCTTCAACCCTCTCCCTTCTAAATTTCTTCCTCAGAACTATTGTTCCTCCATCTCCTACTACACTCCTTTTTTTGTGCTCTCATTCTTCATTTTAGTCAATCTCCACGTTGTTCTGACTTTCCCTCTGTTGAGAAGAGGGATCCACAGTCCATGCCTCAGCCAGCATGTCATGTGCCATGTGCCACAAAGGGAGGGAAGTTTTTTTTGGAGACGAAAGAGAACTATACAGTTCCAGGAAGATAATGATCAGATCGGAGCCTACACACCTTAGTTGTTTTACCAACCGACTGAGGTGCGTGCATACCTGACATATAAATATCGTTACTTATACGTACCATAGATCTATTCACAACAGGTACATAACAACCAAGACATGTCAAGGATAGGGACTCGAAAGCTTACAGGAGAGGACGAAAATAGAGAGCTGTGGATATGGGAACGCTGACCGATAGAAAACGAACGCGACGAAAAGACTAGAATTACAGTGGCACGACGTATTTTACGTAATTACGTAATGTACACTATGCACCTCTCGCCGCACAACCTTCGACAAGACATAGTCGTTTTACCAACCGACTGAGGTCTATTCACAACACCCTCTCAACCTTTCTCTTCTCACGTAACCCATTCTCTGTCCAGATTCCATCTACAGTCCACTCCCCTCTACCACACCGGTACCTAGACTATACTAATACCTGTCTGATCTAGGTCTCACAGTATCGACCTAGCTGCTTGTTATACTATCGCAGTTCTAACATGGTTGGCCATCAAATATGCGTCAGCAAAATCTGATCCCTCCCCAAAAAGCCCCGGCCTGGGCCCTTGCCTTTGGCTTTTCGTCTTCATGAGCCAGGCCAAGGCCCCACCTCTGGCCTGGCCTGGCTTGTGGCCTGAAGGCAGGCCGGGCACATCACTACTCTGTGTCGTTCAACTTGCTAGTCGCATCTACTTTGGGCAGCTCTTTTTTGCAATTGTAACTTGGAAAATGAAACTTCCTCTGTTTTTGGATTTGTTGGCACCGATATCCAGCTTGTACTCAGCCATTTTTCAGTCATCCGTCTACAACATTACCCTCATTCCAAGCGCTCCGTCTGGTACAAGAACGGTCATCGTCCAGATGTTCCAATGGACTTGGGATAGTATTGCGGCAGAATGCACTAATTTTCTGGGTCCAGCTGGCTACGGGTTTGTTCAAGGCAAGTTAGATAAAAGTTTTAGAGCTACACTAGTGTACTAATTTACTGTGGACAGTGAGTCCGGCACAGGAGCACATCACAGGCCCTCAGTGGTGGACGGATTATCAACCAGTGTCTTATATACTTACCTCTAAACGTGGTAGCCGATCTCAATTTTCCAAGTGAGTGCCTTATCAATTGGGTTCTCTTTCACTCAATTATTGGGCCCTTGGTTACAGTATGGTCTCTGCTTGTCACGCCGCAGGAGTCAAAATCATCGCTGGTAAGCACACATGATTTTGGCAGGATTTCCAGACCGTATTTTCACATCGTAGATACTATCTTCAATCACATGGCCGGTGTCGACGGTGGTATCGGCGTAGCTGGAAGCGCCTTTACCCATTATAATTATCCTGGCATATACCAGGCACAGGTCGGAAGTCGCCTTGTAGTTTCTACTCACTCTTATATTTCCGCAGGATTTTCACCACTGTGGAAGTCCAGGAGACCAGATAATCAGTTATGTCAATAGGACTCAAGTGCAAACCTGTGAGCTCACACACCTCGCTGAGTTAGCTTTACACTTTTCTTGTCTGGTTACCAATTTCTGAAAAGTATCATTATGGATAGTCTCGCCACAGAAACAGATTATGTTCGAGGACGTCTAGCAGAATATGCTAATGACCTTTTGACACTAGGGGTCGATGGACTACGCTTGGATGCTGTCAAACGTACGCACAATTTGGGCGCATTTCTTCCTACATTAATCATGTTTCATCCTCAGATATTGCTTCTGGTGATATCGAAAATATCTTGAGTCGACTCACGTCCAGGCCATATATCACTCAGGAGGTCATTTATGGAGTAGGAGAGGCCGTTCAGCCTTCAGAATATACTGCTAATGGTTTTGTGTCAATCGAAGTCACGTCGGTAATATATACTGACTTATTCAAATACTAGGTGACGTCCAAGAGTATGTCGAATTTGCCACCTACGTAGAGGTCCTTGATACATGGGTACTGTGTAGGTTCCGATACACAACGGCTGTCATGAACGCATTCTTGGGTGGAGGCATTTCTTCCTTGCGGGATTTAGATAATCAAGGTCTTGTTCGCTGATGAGTACTTTGAATGTGACGTGTTAAACTCTGTTCAGGCTGGATTGCTGGTAACATAGCTAATGTGTTCGTTACAAACCACGACACAGAGAGGGTCAGTGCATATCTAGTAATCGTAATCTCATGATCATGATTGCTAATGAACACTTATAGAATGGAGCATCACTCAACATCAACTCTCCATCCAACACCTATATCACTGCAACCATCTTCTCGCTCGCACACTCTTATGGAACGCCTACAGTTCTTTCTAGTTTTACGTACTCGAACACAGACGATGGCGCACCTAATGGAGGTCAGTACATCCGTAGACCGTATTATCACAATGAGTAATATTGTGAAGGTATTGGAACTTGTTCTGCGACGGGCGGAAGTGGAGGTTGGCTGTGTCAACATCGTTATATTGCAATCAGTGGCATGGTTGGCTTCAGGAATAACGTCGGCTCTGCTGCAATGACGGACTGGGTTTCTCCCCAGTCTCAACAAGTGGCATTTGGTCGTGGCGAGTAAAGTCTGGAGTTGTGACATGCTGTCACTAACGATCTATTTAGGCGCTCTTGGATTTGTGGCTATAAATAATGCAGATTCTCCTTGGGCGGCCTCATTCATGACATCGTTACCAGCAGGGTCGTACTGTGATGTGATCAGTGGAAAGAGCACATCTGGATCATGTACAGGAATTGGGTAGGCGTTGTATTCTCACTTTAAGGAGTCTGGTTTCTATGACGATATCAGGATATCCGTTTTTGAAGGGTCTTTTACAGCTACAGTGCCCGCACGAAGCGCCATTGCCGTACACACTGGCGCCATGGGTACATCTGATACTGTCGCTGTAACTTTTGCAGAAACTGCGACAACAGTTTTCGGTGAGGTTTGTGAATGGAGTGCTTCTGTCTATAGATACGAATATCTGATTGCCCATAGAACATCTTCCTAACTGGTAGCATCTCTCAACTTAGTAGCTGGGATCCCGCCTCATCTGTATGTTATTCTGAGCATTCCGGTATAATATGTTTGCCAAACGGTAATTCACTGCTAGCTTCCTTTATCATCGGGCTCTTATCCTGTGTGGACGTTAACGTTATCGTTACCTGCGAATACCACTTTTCAGTATAAATTCATTCGCAAGGCTGCAGATGGCACAGTATGTCAACACGAAGCATAACAGGATACGATCGCTCATCAGCCCCTAGGTTACCTGGGAATCCGATCCCAACAGGCAGGCCACCGTAGCCGATTCGGGCTCTCAGACGTTGACATCATCCTGGAGGTAACGGGACCATCAACTGGGATTTGCAGATTTGCACGGGGAATAGTGTAAATACATGAGAAGGTGTTCCTATAATCCTTGTGAAATATCAGCACAGTAAACGCAGAATAACTTGAACCAAGTCCACTTAATGAAGTTCTGCCATTTTTATGTGCTAGTAGTGATGTTCCGACCCGCGTATTCTGGAAAAGAGAAGTGTAGAAGAAGAGACGACAGTGCAATGGAAACGGAACGAGAATTTGGTGCAATAATTTAATTGGCATGTATACTTCATTCTAATGTGCCGTGCCAGGCCAGTAATTTCACCAAAACAAGAAGGGAGTACAACACAACACAGGTAATAGAAGGCAAGTTGAAAAGAAGACAGAAAAACCTGCCTTGCAAAGACAAAGGCAAAAGGATGGGGACAGATTTGGGAGCGAATTTTGCAAACACATAAATTATATAAAGGGAGAAGAAACCTACAAAGACAAAGGGAGACGGGAATGGATGGAAGAAGAATACTGCAGACGCACAATAGCACCTGAGGCACGGTAAGTCAGATAATTGAAAACTGGTAGGTTACACGGCTAATATTTTTGAGCAAAAAAAAATTCCTTCAATTCCATACAACCTCGATCGATTCTACATAGATCTCGGAATATAGTGTTGGGTGGTCAGTGCTTCGCAAGGCGCCAATACAAGAACCCCAAGAACGATAATGTATTCGTATATTTGTACTGCAGAGCGGGGTAGCAATGTACGTACCTAAGAACGAGATGGATCAAAGTAAGGAATGCATTCTAAGGGGAAACTTGTAGCCAGTGTGGTCACGTGTATATCGTGATTTGTATTGGTAGCGGCTAGATCTCGGACGCCCCGCAACAGCCCATAATAGGCTCATACCTTAGCCAGATTCAAATTGTCTGCTATGGTTTCTGAACAGATGAGTCTACTTACTGTATATTTAGGTCATATACAAACAGATCCCTCCCATTGATAACTAACCCCACATGTCACAAAACAAAGAACAGCTTCCGACCTTACTGCATATGACCTACAAATTGTCCAGCTAGTCCTACCAACCGATCCCAGTGGGCCTTGAGCGGGCTCAATCCGCAAACCTCTCAAAACTGGCACGAATCAAAAGCACGCTCAAAACACTCAATGTCACGAGGCGGGGACATGCTGCTTTGGCGTAAGCTCTCATACCCATCTCGTGCGCCCCATGCTCCTCAGACTCGTGAGCGCTTGGCCGCTCTCTTACGTCATTAACATTGACCAAAACCTTCCTCGCCGAGTAGAGATTTTGAATACTGTTGTATGGAGCCAGAAAGAAAAGGTTGTTTCAAAGTTAGGCCTCGGATGGCTGCATCTAACGAAGAACCCAAATGCATCGAAAACCAGTCAGATTCTTAGTGCACTGACAGGCACAGTTTCTACGACCGCGCAATGCCGGATCTGATCCCCTTCGCATCTACTCTTTCCACTTGGCACCACGACCGGCCCTCCACCTTTCTGGCCTATGGGGTGGCGCACGATCTCCGCACACCTCGGTCGCGCATGACACTCTTTCCGAAGACGCGCCGTGGAAAAAGGTATTTGTGTTGTCACAGACCCCAATCTACTATCACGCCCTGATTAATCCATCTGAAAAACTCGATGACGATATGTTAGACAAGGTCAGTATCCATCAACTCCACAGCCACTAGAAATATCATGCGCGATACTCGTCATACACGTCAACTGACCCAAGGTGAGGGGTCAACGATAGACAGTCACCCGATTTGTTGTTTACGACTGAGCTGGGTCTGGCATCTGCTTGAAAAATCCGTCTCCAAGCGGTATTTCTGAGACCCTTTCAATCAGTAGGCATGGGACCTGTGCCATGACAGGTAGAAGAGAGACGGAGAGAGCTTTCACCTACTATATGCGACCCAGCCTCTGCAAAACATGGACCATGCCGAAGACGGCTTGGAATCTCAAGGTAAGGGGCCCGACCGTACGGAGGACTGGCTAACTATGTGGTCAAGAGGCCTCCAAAAGGATCCTTACCTTAGGACCCGCGTAAATAACAGTCACATGGCTTCATTCATTTTTTCAAGGGTGAAGATCTAAGTTTACAAGAGAAGATTTTCTCCAGAAGACATAGTCATACTCGACTTGGGCGACGCCCGTGTTCACGCTCCTTATCTATTCGCTTTTAGTAGGACACAGGGCTCTCAGTTAATTTTAAACGACAAAAAGGGATAAATATCTGCAATGCGAAGTTTAGGCCGTGGTAGTAATAATCAAGTCGCGAACAGCAGACATGATGCGTCCCAGTCTCCATCTCAAACATCTCATTCTCTACCTTCTTTCGACTAGCGTCATATATGGTTCCGTCATTCCGCCTCGCCAGCAGGCCAACTCAACAACGACAGTCCTAGTCCTAGGAGGTGGAATGGCAGGAGTCCTCGCTGCGCGCACACTCCATGCTCAGGGGATCGATGATTTTGTCCTGGTGGAAGCCCGGGACGAGCTCGGTGGCCGTATGCAGAGCACAACTTTTGGCGACTATGTCGTCGAGCTTGGGGCGAATTGGATACATGGGACGCAGACAGGAAATGGACCAATCAATCCTATCTGGGCATTGGCAAAGAAATATGGACTCAATACCCAGATCAATCATATCTTCGATAATCTAAGTATGTCTCGTTTTTTCTGGATGTATCTTGAGCTAATTTCCTTGACCGTAGCGACGTTTGATGAGACAGGCCAAGTGGATTTCGTGGATGTATTCAAACAGGCTGCCAATAATTTTGATGACTTCGTCAATTATAGTGGTGCGTTGTTCTTCAACTTGTTTTCGTAATTTTCACGCTTTCACGCTTACTTCTCTTTGCTCTTTAGGTCAGCGCTTAGCCGAGAACGCAGTAGATCTCACAGGCAGAGGCACATACGACTTCATCGGAGCGATACCTCGTGATGCTCATGAAAGGGCCGCTGAATATTTTAATGTAAGAGCGTTTTACAACGACACTATTGATTTTCGTCTGATTGACCGGGTTGTAGTTTGATTGGGAGTATGCTCAGACTCCACTTCAGTCCTCTGGGATCGCTACTGCGCGAGTGAGTTACAAATGACGCAAATAGCGAACTTAGGATGAGATTACGTATTCTCACATCAGAACTACAATGCGACTTTTGAACCAGCCGCAGGTGGCTTCTCCGAAGACGAGTTATTAAGTATTGATCAACGTGGTTATAAGACAATCGTTCAGCAGGAAGCAAATTCTTTCCTCGAACAAGGTCAACTTCGTTTGAATACCCTCGTCAAGTCCGTCGAGTGGTCGGCCTCAGGCGTCAAGGCTGTCTTTGACGATGGGACCTCGATTTCTGCAGAGTATGCTATCTGTACCTTCAGCCTTGGTGTGCTTAAAATGGGTGATGTCATGTTCGAACCTGATTTTCCCGGTGATTTTACGCGCGATAGTTATGGTGAGAACTGATCTAACTAATTATCTAGATTACAAGAGAGAAGCTTTGGCAAGTATGACAATGGCAACGTACACGACTATATTTCTCCAGTTCCCGCAGAAGTTCTGGTTCGACACCGAGGTTGGAACCTGATCTTAGCTTCACTAGACGAAACTTACTCTGTGACAATATGTAGTTCGCCCTTTATGCAGACCTCGAGCGTGGACGATACCCTGCATGGCAAAGCCTTGATTTGGAGAGCTTCTTTCCAGGATCTGGAATTATATCTGTAACAGTCACTGTGAGAGGTGTCCTTGAAATTTTCACAATGCTTATTAAATCTGCGAGTAACAGGGCGACTATTCGGAGAGAGTTGAAGCCTTATCCGACGAAGAGATCAAGACAGAGAGCATTAGTATTCTCCGAACTATGTTTCCTAATGTTACGATACCTGAGCCTCTGGCTTTCAAGTTCCATCGATGGTTCAACGACCCATTGTACCGTGGCTCATTCTCGAACTGGCCTCCCAGCTTTTTGGAGCAACACCATGACAATATCAGGGCGAACCTAGGGAGACTTTACTTGGCTGGAGAAGCGACCAGTCATGATTATTATGGTCCGTAACTCCTCTTGAAATTAAACAAGCCTAATTAACGTTGTGCTTTACTCTCAGGATATCTGCATGGTGCCTATCTGGAAGGCCAAGATATTGCGAACATAGTGGCAAAGTGCATCAGGGGTGAAAGTTGTGTGCCACTTCCAGTTCATGAAATGGTCAAGAATAGTTAGTGTCACGCATAATTACTCATAAACCTCTGGACAGTTGTGTGTTACCACTCATGTTGAAAAATAAAAATTGATAGTACATGCTATGAGGTCTCGTCTTTTCGAGCGACGAAGATGGATGATGTCAGAAATCAGACCAAGACTAAGTAGATCTAAGTAGATCGAATATTAGTTTAATCCTCAGTCTCGTATAATCGACTATATTGCACTGTACCTAAGTAGATCGAATATTAGTTTGATCTACGTGGACAGTGAGTAAATTGTCTGTGTTGTAAGTAATTGTAGGTACTCACCCTCAGTCTCGTATAATCGACTGAGGGTGCTAATTGTACGGTGTAAGTTTATATACATATGGTAGAACAATGAGGGAAATACTGTCTTTGTATCGGACAAAGCGAGGTTGGCCAGACAATGGATGTGACGATGGATGTTAGCGATAGTGAGTGGCCGTTCAATGAGTGTTTGTGGTGGCCCGAAGTCCAACAGATGATTGGGTTTTCCTATGGGCTATCATTTTGTGTCTTTCCGCCAATATAATTATAATATTCATGGGCTTTGTTAGGATCTTTTCCCCGTTGTGGCAGTGGGTTGGGCTAACTGAAGGATCGGAAACAAAGTAGATAGAGTTGGTTGATGAGTGTAAGGATAGAAGTCGGTTTAGTCAGATAAATGCGGGAATGAAGCCTCTACAGTCTCATACACGCTAGTGATGACCGATCCTGATGCGCCTTCAAGAGCGGACCCAAAGTATAGGCAATTTCGTCATTGGGTGGTTCGTAGAACCCATCATGCATCTAGTTTGAGAGCTTGAACGATGGTGCAGATCACTGGCTTGAGGATACCACCTCTTGCGGAATCTTCGTCGTTCTTGCAGACACAGCCCTCAACTACACCATACCGTCCTCCCGGACCTCCACCTGGGAGTAAAGTCCATCGATACAGTCAGTACTTGGTCTGATGAATGTTTATCATTCTGGAAACTCACCAGTTACTTCTAGCCTTCCTACTTTTCGAAGAACCCGAGTCTGGGGTTTCCATCCCGCCAGGAGCTCCCGAGTATGGAGCAGCGCTCGAAGAAAGGCGTAGTTGGAACGCTGTGGAGTTTGGAAACAAGTATGGGTTGAAGTTGATGGGCGCGAACTTGGTCTTGATGCAGGCAGCAGAGTAAGCAGGATTAAACAAATAAACGTACAACGCGATGGTCTCTTTATTCGAAACTAAGTACGAATATCAGATGTACATCTTTATGGATTTGAGCACATAACATGTAGCAAAAAGATTTATGCACAATGCTTGACCAATAGGGTGGTGTCAAGAGAATATAGCACAAATGATAACAAGGAAAATGGTCATGCATCAAAAAAAAATGGTCAGTAATAGGGCGTCATGTTTCGTAAAGCATTACGTAGCAAGATCATGAAGAAGCGTAGAGATGAAGGGGGGCGTGAGATGTATGAACTATAAAAACAGCAAAAGAGAAAAAACTAGTGTATAGCTTGCGATGATCATGACATTAGAGATGATATGCCTGCAAGGCAGGGCAAAGAGGAGAAGCAACGATTGCGAGACTCAAACACGGATCGGCCGTGCCGTGGACACAGGTTTCAAGCGACCACGAGGACGAGGACGGTTGATTCTCAGAGAATCGCCGGAACTAGATGACCAGTCAATCATAGATCATCCATACCCCGTAAAACTGCACGTACGTTGTAAGAGTCCCTTGACCAACATTCTCTTTCAAATCAATGGATGCATTTTCTTTCAAATCAGTCGATTTCTTAGTATTGCCGTTATTTCGTTTCGTCGACCCAAGAGCATTTCGTCGTTGAGCAGAACCAGCACGAGCTCGAACATGAGTAGTAAGCGGCCCAATAACATTCTCTTGCTTGGGTCCAGCATCTTTCATCACAGGGACAGGCAACATTGACTTGAATCCATGCAAAGGCGCGCTGGATGCAATGTTGGTATTGATCGGTTTTTGCTGCAGGACAAGAGGCGGCGAGGGGTTCTTCGCAGGGTGAACATTCTCTGCTGGGGATGGAAGGATGGCCTTGCTCACGCGGGTTTGCGGATACGGCGATGGACGAGAGGATGTTCGAGGCCGAACTCTTCGAGGTCGAAGCTCGGAAGGCAGAGGACCGTAATTCTTGACCGAGTGTTCAAGGAGCGCTTGCATACCTGCTGGATGTCTAGGAGGTTCAAATGCTATACGAGTAATAAGTACAGCTCAGCGAAAACCGGTTCCAAGACAACTTACACTGAACGGCAAAGATGGACGATGGAGTATCGCGCCAAATACGCTTGCTTTCAACCACGGTCGTGTGGGCTTCGTCCTTCAGAGCATAATACCTCCTGAGCGTCAATGTTCCACTTTCGTGATTCGAAATATGACCAAGGCCGACTCTACTACTCTCGGGCTCTAGTGGTCGACAGATGGTAGGGGTGTCCATCATGGAAGGCAGGCAGGTCTTGTGAGACGATGGTGAATTCATCTTCTCTTCCTCGATTGTTTCGTAAACTGATGAACGGGAGGCCTGAGTACGGCGACGGTGACCATGGCCGCGAGCACGAGCACGGACTTGATGCCTGGCCAACGTCGGCAAGGGATGCGTGGCGTCAGCAAGGGCAACGTTGATATCGTTCCAGTCAATGCTCGATTGCGAACCCTCGTCCATGGACGAAGAACCATCGCATGAAGAGAGCGGCGGCGTGTCTCCGCCAGAGCTGGAGGTACATGTGCTAGATCTCGAGCGGCTTGCTGGTCTAGGACGGCTAAACAAGGGGACATTTGGCACTGAAATCCAACATTTAAGAAATCCACAAACTAACTACATACGAAAGCACGACTCACATGAACTTTGTACATCTTCTCCTTCCCCAACAAGAACAGTTTCATCCACGCTCTGTTGCTCACGCAACGCGTGTTT